>BOPN01001665.1:150000-152500 GCA_017312705.2 Penaeus japonicus
AAGAGAGTGAGGAGGAGGAGGAGGAAGAGGAAGAGGGTGAGGAGGAGGAGGGGGGGGAGGAGGAGGAGGAGGAGGAGGAGGAGGAGGAGGAGGAGGAGGAGGAGGAGGAGGAGGAGGAGGAGGGAGAGGAGGGAGGGGAGGGGAGGGGAGGAGGGGGGGGGGAGGGGGAGGGAGGGAGGAGGAGGAGGAGGAGGAGGAGGAGGGAGGAGGAGGAGGAGGAGGAGGGGGAGGGAGGGAGGGGTAGGGGGAGGGGGAGGAGGAGGAGGAGGAGGAGTAGGAGGAGGGGAGGAGGAGGAGGAGGAGGAGGAGAGGAGGGGGAGGGGCGTGTGGCTGAGGGGAGGGGGGTGGGGTGTCAGGTGATACTGATGCAAGGGTAAAGTATCTGGTCGGGACACATAAGACGCTGGTGGCCGGAAGGAAGAGGAAGAGGGAGAGGAGGGGGGAGGGGAGGAGGAGGAGGAGGAGGAAGAGGAGGGGGAGAGGAGGAGGAGGAGGAGGGGGAAGGGGAGGAGGAGGAGGAGGGGGAAGGGGAAGGGGAGGAGGAGGAGGAGGGGAGGGGGAGGAGGAGGGGGAAGGGGAGGGGGAGGAGGAGGGGGAAGGGGAGGGGGAGGAGGAGGGGAGGGGGAGGAGGAAGAAGTGGAGGAGAAGGAGGAGACGGAAGAGGAGGAAAAGGAGGAGAGAGATGAATAGGAGGAAGAGGAAAAGGAGAAGGAAAAGGAGGACGACGAAGAATATTTTTAATTTTTCCTCCACGTAATGTCTTTAATTTCCATTCAACCTCATATGGTAAAACTAACACATTATTGAACATAAAAAAATAGGCCGCTTCCCCCCCCCCCCACCACCACCACCATTCTATCCCTCTCGCCCCCCACCCCCACCCCACAACCCCCACCCTACCTTACCTTACCCACACCCCTACCACCACCACTACCACCTCAAGCCTCGAGACACATGACGGAGAAAGTGTGAAACGAAAGAGATTAAAAAAAATAATAATAATAATAATAAAATAGAGTAAAGACGATAAAACAAAAGACAATCGCCAAAGCTATTCCGAAAGAGGCCAGGCGATCGCACTCCCCCCGGGGGAAACCTCAGGGGGAACTGTGCCGCTCCTTAAGCTCCTCGTAAAAATGGAATTGCGTGGTATGTGCGTTGGGCGGGGGTGGAGGGGAGGGGAGGGGGGGGAGTAAGGGAGGGGAAGGGAAGAGGGAGGGTGTGTGAGTGGGGGATGAGGTAGGATATATGTGTGTGTGTGTGTGTATGTGTGTGTGTGTGTGTGTGTGTGTGTGTGTGTGTGTGTGTGTGTGTGTGTGTGTGTGTGTGTGTGTGTGTGTGTGTGTGTGTGTGTGTGTGTGTTGCGTGCATGCATACGTACGTGCGTGTATAAATTCAGCTGTATCTTGATGACACTGCAACTGAACAGATAACACCAGCAACATTATCTGCTGATAAGATTTAGTCACGTTTTTATTATCAAACGTCAAGGTCAGTCGTACTGTAAATACATAATTTAGTCTACCAGTTCCGTTTACGAGGGAAGTCCTATTGAGATTAATCAGAGCAACGAAGAACAAAGAACATTAAACAATAATAGCAATCATAACAATAACAATAACAACAACAACAATGATAATGATAATAATGATGATGATGATGATAATAATGATGATGATGATGATAATAATAATAATAATAATAATAATAATAATAATAATAATAACAATAATAATAATAATAATAACTGTACTGACAATCTATTAAAAAATTAATTATGTTCATTCTCTTTATTAGTATCACCTTTTATTAAGAATGTCTTTATCATTATCAGCATTAGCATCATTACCGTAATTACCATCGTTATCATAATCATCAAAACAATATCCACAATCATCATATTAATGTATCGTTATCATCAAAACCATCATTATTATTATCATGGTAATTTTCATCAATCATTATCAAAAGCACTCACAGTATCATAAAGACTGTTAATCATTATCACCATTATCAAAATCATCCTCATTATTATTATTATCAAAATTGTTCAAACTAAAAAACTCTATATAGTTAAAACAGATAAAAAATAATATTCAAAATAAGTAGAAAATAAGGAAGGAACAGCAAAGAAATAACAAAAAAAAAACTAACCAAAACAAAAAAACGACGAAAACTAATTGCAACAAAGCTCGCACGATTCATCAATGCACACTTATCCCCACCACCCATCCCCCCCCCCCCCCCCCCCCCCCCCCCCCCCCCCCCCCCCCCCCCCCCCCCCCCCCCCCCCCCCCCCCCCCCCCCCCCCCCCCCCACCCCACCCCTATCCCCACCCCATCCCTATTCCCATCCCCATCCCCACCCCTACCCCTACCCCTACCCCTACCCCCCACCCTCACCCCCATCCCCACCTCACCCCCATCCCCATCCCTACCCCCATCCCCACCCCTATCCCCACCCCTATCCCCACCCCCACCCCCACCCCCACCCTCCCAGA
>BOPN01001665.1:160000-175000 GCA_017312705.2 Penaeus japonicus
GCGATGGATCACTTCAAATCTCTAACCGTTAACCGGACGTAAATAATTGTTTATAACGTTAACGAATGACTAACATCGGCCACGTGGCTCGAGGTCGGAGCTTGTCGCGTCGAGGCAGCAAGAAACGGAAAATAAATCAAAGAAACAACAGAGAGAGAGAGAGAGAGATGGGGGAGGGGAAGGGGGAGGGAGTGGGAGAGGGAAAGAGAGAGAGAGAGAGAGAGAGAGAGAGAGAGAGAGAGAGAGAGAGAGAGAGAGAGAGAGAGAGAGAGAGAGAGAGAGAGAGAGAGAGAGAGAGAGAGAGAGAGAGAGAGAGAGAGAGAGGGAGGGAGAGAGAGGGAGGGAGGGAGGGAGAGAAGAGGGAGGGAGGGAGAGAGAGAGAGAGGGAGGGAGAGAGAGAGAGAGAGAGAGAGAGAGAGAGAGAGGGAGGGGGAGAGAGAGAGAGAGAGAGAGAGAGAGAGAGAGAGAGAGAGAGAGAGAGAGAGAGAGAGAGAGAGAGAGAGAGAGAGAGAGAGAGAGAGAGAGAGGGAGGGAGAGAAAAGAGAGGGTTAGGGAGGAAAGAGAGGGAGAGGGAGGGAGGGAGGGAGGGAGGGGGAGGAGGGAGGGAGGGGGAGGGGGAGGGAGGGAGGGAGGGAGGGAGAGAGAGAGAGAGAGAGAGAGAGAGAGAGAGAGAGAGAGAGAGAGAGAGAGAGAGAGAGAGAGAGAGAGAGAGAGAGATTGATTAGTGAGATTAGCTATAAGAATGGAAGACGGAGTGAGAAACGGAAAGAGGGAACGGCGAAAAAAAAAAAAAAATACAAATCGTTAAACAGAAGAGACGCCTTAAGTCACACTCATTCCCTTGACCCAAAACGAAAAAAAAAGAACGAAAAATGGGACGCTAATTAAAACCTTTCGCCAAAAGTTAATCGTACATTTCACGGCTGACCTCGAACACTTATTTCACAGCCACAGAGACGAATTATTTCCCGCCGAGCATTATCAAAAACAACACATAAATTGTAAACGTGTCGAGTACTTTATATTCGACTGCTTTGAAACTCTCGCACACACACAAAAGAGAAACAAAATGCACACGCTCAAACGATTAATTATACCTCAATGGGTTAAGGGTCAATTTTCCTCAAAACTTATTTCGGAATTATCCATATGCGATTAAATATTACTAGTTAAGGAACATGTAGCTTTATCTAAGCTCTTGGAATATTTTTTGTTCTATTTACCACCCATTTAAGGAAGGAAATCAAAAGGAGAATTAAGTCTTGAGGAAGGAATTCAAACGGAGATATATAAGTCTCCAGATTAAATATTGTTAAACCGTTTACTAACAAGCAAAAACATACCGACACACATGACTGCGCACCAAGACTCACCATTAGGGTACATCAGTGAATATAAATATTGTTACCAGTGTTGTGACGTCACTATGATGGTGAAACTCAAGCGGATAATGATCATATAATCAAATGCAGCAATTTAAGACAAATAAGTGAGGGGACTTGGTACCAGTTATTGCTGGAATTATATTCTTGTACATTTCGTATATTTGTCTATTTATCTATTTTATTATATCTTTATTCGGGGGTGGGGGTGACCTTCCTCCATTTCCTTGCATTTCCCTTTTCCTTACCCCCTCCCTCCCCCTCCCTTGGATCATCCTCCGTCATCCGTCCACTTCAAAATTCCCCTTGCCTATCTCTCCTTCGTCCACCTACTTCCACCTCTACCTCCACCTCCACCACTCCGATACCTCTATCTTCATCACTACCTCCACCTCCACACCTCTCCGTTCTCTATCTCCATCACTCCACTACCGTTTCTCCACTCCTCCACCCCGATCTCCACCTCTACCTCCACCACTACCTTCACTTCTACCAGTACCTCCATACTCATCTTCCACAAGTACCTCCACCACTACCTTCACTTCTACCAGTACCTCCATACTCATCTTCCACAAGTACCTCCACCAGCACCTCCACCACTACTTTCACCCTTAATTTCCAGCCCTCCTCCACCCAAATCTCCACCCCTCCTCCACTCCCCTATCCCCGGACTCCTTCGCCCATCCACCTAACCTCCGGCCCCATCCTACCTTGTCCACCACACTCTACCACTCAATACCTCCACCCCTTATCTCCCTACACCCATCACTTCCACCTCCACCTCCATCCACCATCTATTTCCTATCCTAACCCCTTTAACCTTTTCCCCAACCCCAACCCCAACCCCACCTCCACCCCGGCCATCTCCACACCCACCTCCACCCTTCAGTGCCGCCTTTATCCAATACTGTCCCCTCCACCTCCTTGATCCACCAACATTCCTTCCACTTCCACCTCTCCCACTGGCTACGCACTCACGGTGAAAGTCCTCCTTTACCTCCTCTACCCCCCCCCCTCCGTGCTGCGACCTGGTCACGGCCAGAGCTGACTCCATCTCCATCTCTATCTCTATCTCTATCTCCATCTCCATCTCCATCGCCGCCCCTCGATTCGCTTCCTCCAACACCTGATCTCTGTGACTCCTTCGTGTTCCCTCCTTCACTTCCCTCCAATGGCTCCTTCCGACTCCCTCATTCGCTTCCCTCCTAACTGTCCTTCTCCACTTCCTTCCACTGCCTCCCTTCCCCTTCTCTTCTGTCTTTACCGCATCCCTCCTCTGCTCTTCCTCCGCTTCCCTCTTCCGTCTCACTCCATTCCTCCTCCGCCTCTCTCCTTCGTCATCTTTTAATTCCTCCCTCCTCCGCCTTCCTCCATTTCCCCTTAATTCGTCTCCTTCCATTCCTCCCTCCTCCGCTTCTCTTCTCCTTTTTCCTCCACTAACTCCTTCCTCCATCTCCCTCCATTTACCCTCCCTCCCCGTGCCGCCTGGGCAATGCCTCCGGCGACTGCAAGCAAAGGCAATCTTCCGTAATTACCAAAGATAGGTTTGTCCTACACTGGAATAAAACAATATACATCGCACACACCGATGTAGCATTAACTTGCCCTATAGACCTTCAATATATGCTGTACGCATATGCTCGCTCGCACGCACGCGTACACACACACGCACGCACACACGCACACACACACACACAAACACGCACACACACACACACACACACACACACACACACACACACACACACACACGAGATCAAAATAAAACATTCAGGTGTAATTACAATCACAAGAGTTCTTGGAAACCATCGCCAAAAAAAACGCAATGGTACAGAGAGAGAGAGAGAGAGAGAGAGAGAGAGAGAGAGAGAGAGAGAGAGAGAGAGAGAGAGAGAGAGAGAGAGAGAGAGAGAGAGAGAGAGGAGAGGAGAGGAGAGAGGAGAGAGGAGAGGAGAGGAGAGAGAGAGAGAGAGTAAAAAATAAACATATAAATAAAAACAAGGCATAACAGAGAATACTTTAGCAAAGTGCCAATCATATACCTCGATGACCCTAACCCAACAAGCCAAACTTAATGCCAAGTTGCAAGTCACTTCCTTATCCCTTGCAGCCAGATTTGCAATTCCCTTACGTACAAACCATAATGATAAAAAAAAATCATATACAATCATATTAAATATAGAAACATACAACACCCCTTTCATTCTACGACACCGTGCGATCCACCTAAATTCATCTCGACTTGATATCCTTCTCAACGTTGCACCCAAGAAATGCAACATCGCGCGTCCCTCCAAAGAATGATCAGTATCCCCGCGACGCCGAGTGCATCCACAACGTTTTCTGTGACCTTCCTCCGCCCGCCCACATGCTGCCCCGCCGACCGCGCGATGGGAAACTACGCCCGCAACTCAGCTCTAACTCAAGGAGATTCCCTTGTTGCAGGTTGCAGGTTCCCGGTTGGGCTGCACTCCTTCTTTGAACTGGATCATGCACAAGCACTCACAAGCACGTATCTAGATAGGCAGATGGATAGTTATGTGTTTATACAGTACAGTGCATGTCATCCTTGTACAGTTTATATGAATATAAATATGTAGATATGTATGTAAATAAACATAAACATACATGCACGCTCGAACACGCATATATATATATATATATATATATATATATATATATATATATATATATATATATATATATATATATATATATATATATATATATATACATACATATATATATATATATATATATATACATACACATATATATATATATATTTATATATATATAAATATATAATATATATGTATAAGCTCTTTCGTTCCGAAATTATAATGATGTGTGTAGTAATAATAGTAGTAATAATAATAATAATAATAATAATAATAATAATAATAAAAATAATAATATATATATACATATATATGTATGTATACACACAAACACACACACACACACACACACACACACACACACACATACACACACACGAAAGAGCTCAAAACATGCAGTAAATCATTAATCAACCAAGCATTATCCGCGCAGTCCGTGCATCCGCATCCACACATCCACCCTTGCGTCCTACATTGTTAAGACTTTCGCTCCCGTGTTTCACATTACATCAACCGTCTGGTTTTCCCGTCTCGCATGGAACACGGGAACTCGAAAGAGACTGACCGACATTCGGGCGACTTTTAATAGCCTTTTCTTTAATTAATCGTTCCGGTATAATAGTAACGTCAATCGCTACTAGTAACGCATTACTACAAGGACTGCAGTATTCCTGGACTTGGGTTGATCAACGGGTCTTGAGAAAGCGAGAGAACCTGGAGGAGTCTATGGTTGTGTATAAAGTATACGGTGTGCGTTACCTTATTAACCCAGGACCTTGCACTGGCTCCTGATAGCCAATACCCGAACAAGTCACGTGATACCCGCACCAGTACCCGTTTTACCCTACCTTCCTCCCTGTTCCCCAACGAAGTGTTAAGGGATCAGCTGTTCCAACGCCTGTGGTCGCCCTGGACACCTGCTCCCGATTACAAGTGCTTTCACGTGCTTATTAAAACTGACATGAGCTGAACCTCCGGTGTTTCTCTAGCATAAGAGTGGAAGTAAAATATCGTTCAGATTCACCCTCTGTCTTCTAAAGAAAAAAAAAGGCAAGATTGTGCGTGCATGACAGATTATGTGACTCTTGATTCAAATGAGTATCAACGTGACAATACGACAGTTGTATTTCCCTTCCCTACATTTATTTATTTTTATTTATTTATTTTCATAAACATTTCCCCCCGGGACAAAATTTAGTACATTTCTTATCCCTTTGAAACATAAGCCAGTGAACGTCCCCTACGAGCTCTATTTACCTGTTATTACAAACAGGAGTATTTTTCCTTCTTAATAACGAGAACAACGGTATTTAATTCTATCAACAGTTGTGAATTTCTTTACGCTTCCGTTAACATGTAATTCATTCTCTCTGTCTTGCAAGCAATAGCCAATGCACTTATCTCCTCTACCATCAACAGCAAAACCTATTCACTTCCCAACCAACAGTAGCTACTGTATTTCTCTAGCGTATTAACCAACAATACTGTATTTCTCTTGCGTATTAACCAACAGTAGCTACTGTATTTCTCTAGCGTATTAACCAACAGTACTGTATTCCCTTCCGTATTAACCAACAGTAGCTACTGTATTTCTCTTCCGTACTAACCAACAGTAGCTACTGTATTTCTCCTACATAATCCTACAACTTCATTCACCCAGTCAATTAACACTATAAAAGCAGATTCGACACAGGTAATCTCCAGATGAGACAAGACATGAATACTAAATTCTTACGACAGCAAAGGCGATAGATTTCTCTTTACTTACTTAAGGAAGGGAAGAGCATGGCTGATAACAGCTATGTGTATTCGTGATATGAAGGAATAAGAGGATAAGGAGGAGGAGGAGGAAGAGGGGGGGGGAGGAGATCGTGACCTTTAATGACATAGGCGATAGCGCAGAGAGTCAAAATCCGTAACAATAATGTATATCCTGATTATATATTCACATATATAATCGATTCTGGAATTTCATCTGCGTTTTCTGTTTGTGTGTCTGTTTGTGTATCTGTTTGTGTATCTGTTTTTGAATCTGTTTGTCTATCTGTTTGTGTATTTGTTTGTGTATTTGTTTTTGTGTCTGTTTGTGTATTTTAGGTGACTTTGTTTCAGCTTTATCTGGATATCTATCTATTATTTACTTTTTTTTTTAGACTGTCTTTCCCATATATGTAGGAGGAGGAGGAGGAGGAGGAGGAGGAAGACAAAGTGGGAAGGAGGAGGAGGAAGACAAAGTGGGAAGGAGGAGGCAGAAGATGAGGAGGAGGAAGAGAAGGCAGAAGATGAGGAGGAGGAGGAAGAGGGAGGAAAAGGAGACATCGGGGAAGGACAAGGAAGGAGAGGAGAAGGCAGAGGAAGACGAAGAAGAAGAGGATTAGGAGGAAAAAGAGAAGGACGAAGAGAAGAAGAGAGGAGGAGGAGGAAGAGGAGACGACGACAACGAAAACGACAAAGACGAACGACGACAAAACTTCAGAGAAAGAAGCGACACCGGAAATGAGCGACAAAGAATAAGAAAAAGAAACCTCGGGCAGCAGAAGATAAGACCAAGCAAGCAGCAGGAGAGAAAATGCAAGACCAATTTCGCAGAGCAGATACGACTCCGTAAGCAGGAAAAGTCGAAAGGCAGTATGTATTTAGATGGGATTTTCGCCTGTAAGCATCTTGGGTATCCGGCAGTCAGTACTGAGAGTGTTTTTTGAGCGTATTATTTTCCCCGAAAACAACTCATGGAAATATAAATATAATGATATAAAATGCCACATGGAACAAAAGAGAAAAGAAAATGAAAGATACAAAAAAGCAAATGTAAAATAAAATCTAAAGGTCAAGATATTCAAATCCAGACGATCATCATTGCAATATAAAACAAAGCATAAACAAACAGATATAAACTAACAACAACAACAACAAGATGATACGCACAGGTAAAAAAAAAATCAAAGAAAAAAATAAGGACCAACACGGTATTTACGGCAGCAACCAACGCTCGCAATTGCCTGCATCGCTTGCACATCGCCTCGAGTCCTGCAACCTGCCAAGTAGTTGGGGTGTTCTCCTCCCATTCTTTCGGTTCCTTAATAAGTCAGCTAACGATAACAATCTGTCTAAGTCCAAAACTAACCCCAACTGTGCTTGAAGGAGTAGCCGAGAGCGCAAGGGTTATGAATACATGCATACATACATATAATTATTTGTGTGTGTGTGTGTGTGTGTGTGTGTGTGTGTGTGTGTGTGTGTGTGTGTGTGTGTGTGTGTGTGTGTGTGTGTGTGTGTGTGTGTGTGTGTGTGTGTGTGTGTGTGTGTGTGTGTGTGTGTGTATGTGTGTATGTGTGTGTGTGTGTGTGTGTGTGTGTGTGTGTGTGTGTGTGTGTGTGTGTGTGTGTGTGTGTGTGTGTGTGTGTGTGTGTGTGTGTGTGTGTGTGTGTGTGTGTGTGTGTGTGTGTGTGTGTGTGTGTGTGTGTGTGTGTGTGTGTGTGTGTGTGTGTGTGTGTGTGTGTGTGTGTGTGTGTGTGTTAGTTATACGCACATGAACTCGAAAGTATTCCTCCACATACTATTCCATCTTGCAATGTCATCATGAAAAAATGGTCATAGCGGGGAGGGGATAATATTCTCCAACCATCCACATACCAAAATAAAATAATACAAATAACGTAACATCTGGAACCCGTCATTCTTTGGCGTGGACCTAAATTGGTCTCCAAATTAGGTCAGTACTTTAAAACTAATTAAAAATAATGCTGACAATTTTTTTAAAGGGGTAAAATGACAACAATATCACATATTGCGTCTACGCACGAATGTTTACATACATGCAAACATGACTGCACAGTGGTTGCATAGAGACATTCAGATATGTACCTCCTCTCTCTCTCTCTCTCTCTCTCTCTCTCTCTCTCTCTCTCTCTCTCTCTCTCTCTCTCTCTCTCTCTCTCTCTTTCCTTCCCACTTTCTTTCCATCCTCCCCTATTTCTTACTTTCCACCCTTCTCCCTCTCTCCCACATTCCCTTCTTTCTTTCTTTCCTTACCTCTCTTTTTTCCTTTCCTTCCTTCCCTCTCCCCCCCTTCCCCTTCCCTTTCCTCCCTCCCTCCTTCCCTCCCCCCCCTACCTCCCTCCCTCCTCTTCGCACCCACATTCTCAAATCTCCATTCAGAAGCAAAAAAATAATTCTATTTGCATACACATTACAAGAAAAAAAATTAAAGACAAAATAAATGAGTGAAAAAAAAACTAATTCAAAACGCATCTCCCCCGTGCATGACATCCCCGCATCTTTGGCGATGAAAAATCATGCACGCCGGCCAATCACCTTGGCACTAAGACATAAACTACCGAATCGAAAAAATATATATATAGCCGCGTTCAATCCAGTCCCGTCACGTCATGCACTCGAATGAACGGGGCCTACTAGAGCAGGTAGGGGCGAGCTGCGAGGCAGGAGAAGAGGAGGAGGAGAGAGAGGAGAGAGGAGGGGAGACGAAAGAGAGAGAAAGAGCGAGAGAGAGAGGGGGGGAGGGAGGGAGGGGGAGAGAGGGAGAGAAAGAGAGAGAAAAAGAGTTAGTGATATTGAGATTTAAATGAGAAGGAGAGTTAGAGGGAGGGAGAGAGAGAGTGAGAGAGAGTTAGTGATATTGAGATCTAAATGAGAAGGGAGGGAGGGAGAGGGAGAGAGAGAGTTGGTGATATTGAGATTTAAATTAGATATTTTTTTCACATGGTCAAAATTATTTGTAATTATAGCACTGATGCTTTGATTACTGTTTATGCATTTCTCACGTTCATGATACTTGTTTATTAAACATGATCCTATTAATAAAAACAACTGCTATACATTTATAACTCTTAATAATATTGATAATAATGACAACATTAACGAAAACAATAGTAATAATATTAATAACAATACCAATAACAATAATAATAATAATAATAATACAAATAATGATACAAAAAGGAAATAATAAAAATAATAGTAATAATCATAATAATGGCAACAATAATAATAACAATGATAATTGTAAAAATAAAATTAATATAATAACGTTGGTGATAATGATGATGATGATGATGATGATGATGATGATGATAACAATAACATAATTATAACTTAAAAAAATAATAATAATAACAATAATCATAATAGCAAAAGCAACAATAATAACAAAGCAAAAGCAAGCAAAATCCTTCCTTCTCGCCGAGCAATAACAAATCTTACTCACCAAGGGAAGTCAAAACAAACGCAGGTATGTTATCGAAGAAAAAAATAACTCGAGTCTCGCTGTCTTCCTTTTTTCTTTCTTTCTTTCTTCTTCTCTTCTCTTCTCAATCTTGTTCTATTTCTCTGTTTGTTTGTTCTTTTCTTCTTTCCTTCCGTGATCTCGTTTTTTGTTTTTCTCTTCTTTATTATTATTTTTTTTATCTCTATTTGTTCGTTCTCTTTTGTCCTTCCTTCCTTCTTCTCTTCATTCCCTCCTGTATCTCCTTCCTTCTTTCTTTATCTCCTTCCTTCCCCTTCTTTCTTTATATCCTTCCTTCCTTCTTTCCTTTCTTCCTCTATCTGTTCGTTTTTCTCTTCACCCCCACTCGTACTCGTACTAAACGACACAAGAACGACCGTCGTCCAGCTCTCGCGTTGGCTTTATCTTCATCTCTGTCCTGTCCTTCTTCGCCAACAATTTCGGAGAAGAAAAAACAAACAAACAAACTTTCAGACGTTTCCCATGGCCTTATCTTAAGATACTCGGAATCGACAATCGTTCAGCGCGGATTATATTGATGTAAACAACTTTTTCAAGATCACTTTTCTCGACCCGGACTCCGAGATCAGCGGAGCTTGATGTATACACGCGATGTGAGAGTGCAACGAGGCTCTCGTCTTCTTTCCCATGCAATTTTCCTGCTTCCACGCTGCAGACTTTCCGCCCTTTGTCCGGCAGGAAAAAATGCGTAATATTTTTTTTATATATTACAAAAAATATTACAGAGACAAAAAACGTGCTTTAATCGTGATGCCACACAATGGAAAATTACAATATTCTTCTCAAAACCAAATCCACAACCTCTTTCTTTAACATATCCACACTCCCCGCATGTTGCTATTTTTAGCATCACAAGTCCATCCTGAGTCTGGTAGGATACCAAGAAAAGCATCCAGCGACGCTCTACTCCTTAATATTGAACAGCTGTTTATTTGCAGGGTTCTCCTAATCTCTTCAAGATCTAAATTTTTGAACCCATAACGGCGGAAGAATTTGTATATGGAGAGAAAAAAAGCGAACGAATGAAAAATGCAGGAGAATGACAACAAAAAAAGTAAAATAAAATAAAAATAAAAAGAGGAAGGAGACGCAGAGGAAGAGGAAGAGAGAGAAGAATGAAAGGATAATGATCAATCACAAACAAAGAAGATAAAGATAGCGACGTAGACGAGGAAAATAACAAGAGGAGGTCTGACCAGGTAACAAAGGAGCAATATGTGAAGATGATGGAGCAGGAAAGCGAGGGAGGTGAAGAAGAGTGGAATGGAAGATGAAGATAACGGAGAAGAAGCGACGTCGAGAGGAATAGGAAGGTGAGGAAGACGAAGGAGGAAAAGAGGAGAGTGGGGATTGAGAGGAGAGGAAGAGAAGAAGAGGGGAAGGAAAAGACATGAAGATGACGAGAAAGGAGAAAGTTCGAGAGAAATGAAAGGTGAGGAAGAGGAAGGAGGAAGAGGGGAAGGAAGAGATGAAGAGGACGAAAGAGAAGAAAAATTGAAAGGAAGCAGAAGAAGGGAATAAAGAGAGATACAGATAACGAAAGAGAACAAAGATCGAGAGAAATACAAAAAGAGGAATAGGAAGGAGGAGGAAAAGAGGCGAGACAGAACGAACGAACGAGCCAACGAGCAAGCGACCGAACGACCGAACAGCGAGACAAGGCGCGCCGTCCGATAGATAATCCGTCGCCGCGCCGCCTGGAAAGGCAAAATGGCCGAGAGCGCCATGACTTCGGACTTCACCGACCACGACCTTCGAGTAGTGCCTAGACGGGAGCAGGTCCTTCGCGTATCCCCGGGCACTGCAGTTTGCCACATCAACAGTCGTGGTTTCCTGCAGGTGTTGTACTCCGATGAGTGTTACAGGCTGTGGGCGTGGATCCGATGAGTGTTACAGGCTGTGCACGTGGGTCCGATGAGTGTTACAGGCTGTACGCGTGGGTCTGTCGAGTGTTACAGGCTGTGGGCGTGGGTCCGATGATTGTTACAGGCTGTACGCGTGGGTCCGTTGAGTGTTACAGGCTGTGGGCGTGGATCTGCTATAAGCACCTACTGGAAGCCGCCAATCAGAAACTTGGCTTTTTCTCCTTAGCCTTCTATCACGGAATGATTTATGTATTGGACAGGTGTTACATATTTGATCATCCTATTTCGTTGAGCGAAAGCTGTTACACATGTTTATAAAATGTTATTCAATGTTTATCAAATACTACTTATTATGTTTATTAAATGTTACTTAATATTCATCAAAGGCTATTTAATGTTTATAAAATTTCATGTAAAATGTTCATCAAATTTTATTTAAAATGTTTATCAAATTTTATTCAAAATGTTTATCACAAAGGCTATTTGATATGTTTATCAAAAGCTACTTAATGTTTATCAAATGATACTTAATAAGTTTAACGATTGTTTATAAATGGAAAGAACAATATAATGTGCATCAACCTATAAGTTTTAGCATTACATCTACATGACAATAAACACGACTATAAGAAAATTAAAATTAAACATTCAACTTCATGTGAATATATCTAAGCATACACACACACATATATATTATATATACATATATGTATTGTATATATGTATATATATACATATATGTATAATATATAAGTATATATATATACATATATGACAGTAAACACACACACATACATATATATGTATAATATATAAGTATATATATACATATATGACAGTAAACACACATATATATATACATACATATATATACACATATACATATATATACATATAAATACATACATATGTATACATATATGTATATGTATACATATATATACATATACATATATATACACATATATACATAAATATATACATATATGTGTATATGTATAGTATGTATATGTATATATATGTGTGTTTAAATAGTTTAAATGTTAATTTATATCTATATCTATACCTATATGTATGTATATATGTGTATGTGTGTATGTATATATGTATATATATATATTTGTATATATGTGTAATGTGTATATATGTATATATATATATTTGTATATATATATGTATATGTGTATATATATGTATATATATATATATATATATATATATATATATATATATATATATATATATATATATATATATATATATATATATATATATATATATATATATATATATATATATATATATATATACATACACACACGAGTTCATGGCAAACAGTGTACAATGTTTTCCAACAGTCACACCCATCCGTGCAATTCTATCTTAATTACCGTCTGCTAATCCTGCTACAAAACAGCAAATCCATTTCAGTTTTAAGCGCACTACGCTATTCACTTTAGTAAAAGAAAATCCCTGTAACACAATTTTATTAGAGAATACAATTGAGATAATTATCTCTTACAAAATAAAGTATTCTTTTTTTTCAGTATTTATTTCATATATCTTCCTTCAATCTATTTAGCATTTTTATCAACAGAGTTTTTGTTTAATTTAATATATACTACTTTGTACTGATATTTATAAATAATGAATTATAATATGATGGTGATGATAATATTAAATTTATAACCACTAATCAAATAACTTATTATCAGCAATATCAATAATAACCGTGGAAGTAGTTGTAGCAGTAGTAGTAGTAGAAATAGTAATAGTAGCAGTAGTAGTAGTAGTAGTTGTTGTTGTAGCAGCAGCAGTAGTGACGTAGTAGTGGTAGTGTTAGTTGTACTAGTAGAAGTAACGGTAATAGTTGTAGTATTAGTAATCCTAATCATAATATAAAAATAGCAAACAAAAGAACAGGTCATAGCAAATAATGGAAACATTATTAACAATCGTAAAACTATCATTAACAACAATAAAACCAACCATTATCTCATTAGACATTTTTTTGGTCTCTCCCTCTTTTGCAATTTTTGCAAAGTAATCCAGTCCTACTTTCAGCCCACAGGTCAAAGGTATCAACCACAAACTCAAAGCCTTGCAGCGAAATGGTTGCAGTTACTGGTTTCATCAGACACCTGTCCTTGTAGAAAGTGGGCGGAAGGAGCGACGATAATTCATCCGGGTACTTTGGGTGGGTTGGTGGGTGGGAGGTTTCTCTTTCTCGTTGTATTTCGTTTTTCTTTTCTCATTTTCATTTTCTTTAGCTTTCGGTGGGTGAGTTGGTCGGTTGGTCTCTCTCGCGTGCGTTTATTATTCCTTTCTTTCTTTCTCTTCTCTTCTCTTCTCTTCTCTTCTCTTCTCTTCTCTTCTCTTCTCTTCTCTTCTCTTCTCTTCTCTTCTCTTCTCTTCTCTTCTCTTCTCTCTCTCTCTCTCTCTCTCTCTCTCTCTCTCTCTCTCTCTCTCTCTCTCTCTCTCTCTCTCTCTCTCTCTGGATAAGTAAGTCGAATCTAGTGCAATGTGTTATACATCTAAATTAACTAGAAAGACCATTTTCCACATTATGCAAGTTGCGTAAGTACTTCTGCAGCAGCTAAGTAATAACGCAATAAACCTGCACATCAGACTTAACGTTATATTCCGGTCCAAGAACATACTAAAAATAGAATCAAACTCGCCTAAAAGGGTATTAAATGTTTTGCGAAAATAAACATATATCGAGTACATATAGAACGTAATATATATATATATATATATATATATATATATATATATATATATATATATATATATATATATATATATATATATATATATATATGTTTGAATTTTGTTTCCCAACGCGCGCAAAAGAACACAATTATTCATGGGACTCATTTAACCCACAAGATAACGCTAACGATAATAAATAAATAGATAATTAGAAAAAAGGGAATGAGAATAAGGCAACAAATAAATGCGATTCTTCTGTTCTGGATTGATAAGAAATACAAGGAGGAGGAGCAGGCAGAGAAGAGTTTGGGAAAGAATAGGAATGAAGGAAAAGAAGACACGAATAAGAATGGCGAAGAGGAGGAGGAGAAGGGGAAGAATAACAAGAAAAAGAGAATGATAAAATAATGAAGGAAGAGGAGGACGCGAATAGGAGATGGAGAAGGGCAAGAGAAAGAGGGAGAAGAATCAGAAGAGAAAGGAAGTAGTAGGGGTTGGCTCTGTTGGCTAAATATGAGAAAATGTCAACGCATATAGTAAATGCTACAAATATATATATATATATATATATATATATATATATATATATATATATATATACAAATATATATATGTAATATATATACATATATTTACATATATCTATGTATATATATAGAGAGAGAGATATGTATGTATATATGTATGTATGTATACATACATATATATATATATATGTATATATATATATATATATATATATATATATATATATATATATAATGTATGTATACATATACATATATATATATATATATATATATAGAGAGAGAGAGAGAGAGAGATATGTATATAGATATATATATGTATGTATATATACATATACATATACATATATATATATATATACATATACATACATATATTTACATTATATATATATATATATAATTGTGTATATATACATACATATATTTATCTATATACATCTTTCTCTCTCTCTCTCTCTATATATATATATATATATATATATGTATATATACATACATACATATACATATATATTATATACAAACATATATATATATAGGTATATACATACATATATATACATATATGTACATATACATACATACATATATATATATATATATGTATATATAGATGTATATACA
>BOPN01001665.1:177500-187500 GCA_017312705.2 Penaeus japonicus
CACATAAGATATAATAGCAAGCCCAGAAGTCTATCGCTAATTTTGATCTTGTGAAGGCTAAGCTCATCACGAACGCTGAAAGCCAGACGACTAAACTTGCCTATTTAAATGTTCTACTCACACTATCAGCAAAGAAATCACCTCGAATTTCATTCCATATTATCAGCTAGTTCTATTAAACATAAAATATTTAATAATATTCAAGTATTCAATATATCGCGATCAATTCAACGAAAAGTCAAAAGACAGATTTAAAAGTTCTTTTTTTTTGTCTTTGTCTACTTGTAATAGAAATTTATTTACATAGACAGACGGTCGGCCAGACATACATATATATCTCTATACACACGCGAGAGAGAAGCGTGAGATATAATCTATCTTTTTACCGTCACCTACAATCAGCTTCCAATACCTTTTTGGACATGAATTATCACATCTAACTAATGTAAATCCTTTGATCAGATCCCTGCTTTGAACTTCCTTTCAACAGAACCCAAGCACAGACATGGATGATGACAACAGCTAATCGACAAGAAGTCCATGTACAGGGCAAGGGAGAGATATTCCATGGTCGGCAAGCAGACAACAAAACTGAATGCATGTCCTGGTCTATTATGCATGGTAAAGCCCACAATATAACGCTTGAGAATAGTAATAGTAGAATAATTGAGAACTAATAAAACGACTAAAGAAAATTAACGCCTCAGAAAAAAATAAATGCATTCACACACGTACCCACGGCCATACAACGCCTCGCATACAAATATTCCTCGAAGGTCACTCGTGTTGATCCTCTATTCACCTAGCCTCCTCTTTTATTGTCCGTCTGTCCCTTCCTCCCTCCTCCCTCCCTTCCGTTCTTCTGTCCGTCCATACTTTCTCCCTTCCTCCCTGTCTCTGTCTCTCACTATCCCACCTCTTTCCCTTCCTTCCTTCCCTCCCCCCCCCCCTCTCTCTCTCTCTCTCTCTCTCTCTCTCTCTCTCTCTCTCTCTCTCTCTCGCCTCAGTCACCTTGACCTTGCCTTAGTAGGCCCCGTTCATTCGAGTGCATGACGTGACGGGACTGGGTTGAACGCGGCTATATATATTTTTTTCGATTCGGTAGTTTATGTCTTAGTGCCAAGGTGATTCGCCGGTGTGCATGATTTTTCATCGCCAAAGATGCGGGGATGTCATGCACGGGGGAGATGCGTTTTGAATTGATTTTTTTCTTCACTCATTTGTCTTCCATTTACTTTTTTCTTGTAATGTGTATGCAAATAGAATGATTTTTTGCTTCTGAATGGAGATCTGAGAATGTGGGTGCGAAGAGGAGGGAGTGAGAGAGGGAAGGTGGGAGGGAAGGAGCTTCAGCAGAGCTACTTAGTCCTCGGGTATAACGCGAGATAAAAGACCGCGTGTATCAAAGCTGATTGTTGTTTATGAGGAGAAGTGGGAGGTGAAGGTGATGGAGGAGGAGGAAGAGAGGGAGGTGAAGGAGCAAGGAAAATGGAGGAGGAGGAGATAGAGACTAAGGAGGAGGAGGAGGAGGAGGAGGGTAAGGAGGAAGAGGTGGAGAAGAAGAAGAAGAAGGAGGAGGAGAAGAAGAAGAAGAAGGACGAGGAGTAAAAGAAGAAAGAGATGAAGAAGAAGAAAGAGAAGGAGGAGGAGGATAAAGAAGAAGAAAAAAAGAGGAGGGGAACAAGAAGAGCAAGAAAAAAAGAGAAGGAAGGAAGACAGGACCCTCCGATACCACCCACCTCCCTGGGCGCCGACGCGAGTATTTTCCTCAAGAGCTTTCCTAAAGAGGAGACATTTTTAGCTCCGTCCTCGAGGTCAGCCTCCCTGCAGCATCCCTGCAGCATCGCGGCAGCATCATGGGCGAGAGCTACTTGTTTCGAGAGGATAAGACTCCCGTCATTCCACGTGAATTTGGTCCGCGTTTTCCTGTATCTGCGGCGTGTGTCATTATCACTGATTTATCTTTCCTTTATTGCATGGTTTCGATGATCGTGTGTTGCCCGCCATGTGGTTTCGGTCATTGCAATCATTAATCAAGCGAAGAATGCAACTTAGTTTGCTACATACGTATTCTTTAGTTCAAAACGTATTTGTAAAACTGTATATGTATAACTAAAATTGTATATGTATATAAACAAAAACAAATGTATACATTAAGAAATGTATATGCAAAACTATATAGATTTACTTTTACATCCACATACTAACACACCATGACCACGCAAAGTCCCACACAAATACACACAAAGACACACTTTCAATAGTTGTCAAATCAACTCACGGTCGAAGCTTCGCGTAGCCCTCGTACACACCTAAGCTAAAGGGGGTGTACAAAAGAACATCATGAATGGTGTGTTGATACATATCGTGATGTCACCTCGGAGGACATGTGATTACCGACATCAATCTATCGTGGCCGTGAAACTGACTTTGTGAAGAATGATAACATCTTGTCATAGACTGACAGACAGACAGACAGACAGACAGACCAGACAGACAGACAGACAGACAGACGATACGACACACTGACACACGCACACGCACACACGCACACGCACACACACACTCGATCCTAGAAATAAGTAACCGAGAGAGAGAGAGAGAGAGAGAGAGAGAGCTTGGTAGATATAGATATATGCGTGCATGTTTAAAACGTTAAATAAATATAATAGTAGGTTCACTTAACACCGCATGACATTAAGTTAACTGAGCTCATAATATCATATTGCGTACAATACATAGTGATCTACTGTTGTCAACTTGCCGAGAAAGATAGAGAGGGAGAGGGAGAGGGAGAGGGAGAGGGAGATATAGAGGGTGTGGGAGAGGGAGAGTTTTATTATACTCTCTCTTCTCTCTCATGTCAAGACAGTTAATACAATATGTATATAGATGACAAGACCAGAATGGATAATCCTGCTTGAAAGCTAGAAAATACCTCCAAATCATAAAAATATAAAACATTTTTGACATGAACAGTATGCAAGGTATGATATTATAACACATATAAAAAAGCTACAGTATTAAGCTCTACAAAACTGTTAGTGTTAGAATAGGCTTGACTGCATAGCAAGAGAGAATCATTAATGTAAATTAAGTGTTTTCTGCCCTGCAACATTCACACCAAGGATCAGATAATCCAGCAATGAACGGCAAAGCAATCCTTCTTGCTGTTTATATCTCAAGGAGCAAATTTATCTCACCATTATAGAAATCTCCTTCTGTTAATATCGAGAAAACACTCCTGACTTATTTTCCTCACTGGAAATTGGAAAAAAATCGTTACGGTCACACTGGAGACCATTGAAACCAACCAAACACCCTTCTAAAGGTATGAATTTTGTATCTTTTCGATTGCCATGTTCATTGTACCGATACGACCCTCGTAAGGTACGAAATAGAATGGTAATTTCATAATACTTCAAGATTTTTATACAATTACCTTCGTTAATCGTCCCCCAGACGAAGGACGTGACAATCCTTCCAACAATAGTTCGAGATTGCGGATGGACATTGCGAAAACAAAACGACTCGGGATGCGACAATGCGAAGGCGACTGCGAAGATGCCGGCGTAGACCATGAGGAGAAAGTGACTAGGGGAACAGAAGGATATTTCCCCTTGGCAATCCCACAAGTTGATGACAACAAATAGAGGTTTCTATATGCATTATGAATCCAAATTGCACGAAATTTAAGCACTAGAAATGGTCCTTGCACCGAAATGGGTGCATTTACAAACAGTACATTTCATTAGTCATCCTTTCACGCAACATCACTATAATGTTTTTTTTCCAGGATTTGTTTGTAATTACCTTCTTGTAATACGAATCAGCGAATCTCACCATGAATCTGCCACAATCCCTTTCCTTTGGGGTTAGTTCAATTTTTTTTTCTCCCTCGATAAATCCACTCTGATGAACAGGTAAGCATGGAATTTTATTCCATTCATCTTCACGAATCGATGTATAGTAAAAAAAAATACATAACAGCTAAAGAATATATTTTTTTTCCTTTCATAGTGATCAAACAAACAAGCATAAACCCGCACTCTAAATACAAAAACCTATGAACACATTTTTCTTCTCTTCCTTTTTCTCTCACTCCCGGCCATCGCTCACAAGCAAAGCCACGTCCACGAATCGAAACAAAGCACTGACGAGAAAACACGAGTCCTCACCTCGTACACGGAGCCTGATATTTTTAAAAGCACCGCGGAAATAAATACAAGACGTTAAGAGCGTACCTAAAAATAGCCCCAACGGGTGTGTGGGTCTATCAATGCATAAACACACTCTTCCATCGGGCTACCTACCCGCTTCGGGAGTCATTGCCGAGGCGTTAAAACAAAAGAAAATCGATGGATAAGCGGTATGCATCTTCACTTTACCTTTTTTTTTAAAGACGAGAGGACACCTACGGAAATAAATAAATATAAATAAACACTCTCTTTCTCGTATCTTTTCCTTTTTAATCATAAGAATAGATATTGGACTGTCGCTGTGCTTCCAATAGAGGAAAAGAGGAAGGACTTACAGCACAGTTCGTAACAGTGGCTTTTTAATAGTGATAATTAAATAGATACATGAATAAATGAATAAATAAATACAATATATCTTTCAAACGTTCGGAAATTATAAACTTCACCTCGACTTTCCCGACATGCTTTTATTTCTGTCACTAAGCGTCTTACCCATACCGACCTCAAGGAAACACTAAAAATACATCATGAATGGTAAATTAATTCATCTCCCGATGACTAGTTCCAATTAGTCACGGTCGTCCGTTTGTCGGAGATGTAATTTTATTCCGCTTATAACTGAAACCGCAAACAAATAGACAAAACAAACAAATACAGAGGCTTAATCAGACACACATGTAAACACGCACACACAGATCCGTTTCATTTCTGTAAAAACAAATTATGTAAGATGCCTGCTGAGGCAACACATCACTTCTTACTGATGTTACAGATACAATTTGAACCTATAACACTGGTTTTATAAACAGAAAAAATGATTAAATTAACATTATTTCCATAAAAAAATGGTCTCGAGGGTTATTACTGTTAACTCAGCTGACAATATTTTATCGATTAACATAAATTATACGAGTAAAAGCTGCGACCACGTGCACGCACATCCACACCACAGACACAAACACAAACACACACATGTGTGTGTGTATATATATATATATATATATATATATATATATATATATATATACATGTGTGTGTGTATATATAACATTTTTTTTATGAACATTATTGTACCAAAGACCTCGCCTAATATACAGATATAATCATCAACATTGGAAAAGCAACACGTTCATTGGATCCTGTTACAGTTGACAAAACCGTGCATTTGCATTTCTGATCACCTATAAAAAAATAAAAAAAAGTCTCCAATACCTCATAGGTGTCCAAAGAAGCCGTGACACAAAATCCCTAAGTATGAGCCAACATACTCATGAATACGTGACCATGACAGGAGGAGTGTGAGTGAGAGGGATAGATTGATTGACAGACTGATTGCTAGTTAGGCAAATAGATAGATAGATAGATAGATAGATAGATAGATAGATAGAGTGACAGATAACTAGATAGATTTGCATATCGTATATGGTATGTATGTATATGTGTGTGTGTGTATATGTGTGTATATGGATAGATAAATAGATGGATAGCTCGGTAGGCAGAGAGATAGAAATTTACATATATGGTATATCTGTGTGTATGTATACACACACACACACACACACACACACACACACACACACACACACACACACATATATATATAAATTTACATATATCCATATATGTATATAGATCGATATATGCATATATACATATACATATATACATATATATATATATATATATATATATATATATATATATATATATATTTACATCTATATTTATCCTTATATACATATTTCTACTTACCTATATATCTATCTATCTCTATCTCTATATCTATCTCTATCTTTCTCTCTCTCTATAAATATATATATATATATATATATAAATATATATATATATATATATAAATCTATAAATATATAAACATATATATCTATAAATATATATATAAAATATATATATAAAATATATATATAATATATATATATATATATATATATATATATATATATATAAACATATAAACACACGGGTATGTTTTGACAGACAAATATAGATATATACTACTAATATAATACATCTTTTGACTATTCATGCAACACTGACACATGCTCGGGATGAACCCATGAATTACGGTATAAATCCCGTGGACACCCTCTGGCATTGCAACACCTATGAATGAGGCTGCAATTAACGAACTAAAATGGCGGGGAAAGAGAAAGTGTCACAAAATAAATCTGATTGAAGTGTGAAAGAGAGAATATCAAAAGAAATGAAGTGTGAAGGAGTTTAATACGGAAATGAGATGGGCTGTCTTCGCCACTTTCTGAGACTGCAGTAAACTGAAGAGACTTCAGTCACTTAAGGGGAAACATCTATCTTTGGTTATGATGAGTCTTTGATTGGGTTATAACTAATAATGTGATTATAGGAGGGATCAATCCTTCCTCCTGTACGATCTGTGACGTAAGACTCAAATTCCATTGCTGATTGTGTTTTAAATTGTCTAAGTCTTAACAGATTTCGGAGTGGGCATATAACATCAACACAACGCCTGGGTAAGTGGCTTGGATAATGTTCAATTATCCAAACAAAGTGAGACCGTAACCGTTCGGGATAATTAAAGGAATTATCCCGAACATGGGTAGGATGTCTATATCACCAGCATTTCTAAAACTAATGTGAGCTTGTGATGGGTCTATATGGGAGGGGGGCGACGATGAAATAACCCCCAAAAATATTAGTGATCGTAAGGAGAATGAATTCGGTCATTTGCACCATTAACATATTTTAGAATTGTCTAGTTTTAATCTGTTATACGATGTGTTTCAGGTGTCTTTGTCAGATACATCATCAATATAAGTAAACAGAACTCATTAGGGGGTGAGCACGCTGCTACCTCATTTCGATGTATAACTTTGCATTAATGAATAATAAATTTCTATTAATAAGCATCTAAATGAAACCGTATGAGGCGAAGGCGAACAAAGGCCGAAGTGTTATTTATCCTGCAACCCTTCGAAGGAGCCGAGGATGACCAACAGGATAGAGGCGATCGTGTGTGATACTATAGAACACCATGAGGAGAGAGCATGACTGAAGTAAGGGAGAAGAAGAAGAAGAAAGAAGATGAAGAAGGAGGGTAGATGGAAGAAGAGAAAAAGGAAGATGAAGAAGAAAAAGAAGAGGAGGAAGAAGATTAAGAAGAAAAAGATGATGAGTAACGGGGAATGAGTGCAATCGTGATAAAGTTCTCCCACTCACTCATCCCTTCACTATCTCTCTCTTCCCCCTGTTTTCTTCCTTCTCTTTCATTATCTATCTATGATTGCCCCTATCCCTACCCCCCCTCTCTGTCTCTATCTCTCCATTTTCTTCTTCCTCTCTTTCTATATTTATCTATGAGTAACCCCCCATCTCTGCCCCCCCCCCTCCCTCTCTCTCGGATTAGACCCATCAACCATTATTTAAATCCCATTCATAACGAGATAACATAGAACATCTAATTTCCTATTTTTCCTCAACTTGATCACAATGCAGAAAAAAAAATCCCTTAAAGGAATACAGATTAAAATCCTAGGCCTACAGGGTACCGACCTAACAACTCAAACCTAAGAAACGACCTCAAAATAGTTCCAAATTTATCATCAACCTCCCTACGTTTCGGGAAAACACGAAGGCTCAAATGCGAACAAAAATGCGAGTTTCTTCATGGCGAGAGACTCGGCGTATCTCGTTCGAGAAAAAAGAGAGAATTGGGAGTGTCACTTTAGTTTGGAAAAGAAAGAGAAAACAAAAGACTTACGACACTAACAAACACTAGTTAAGACTAGTCCTTTAGACGGATGCCCTTTGTTAACGAATGTATCTTTCTGTTCTAATTCGTCAACGTTGCGAACAACTTGAAATTGAAATAAAAGATTAGAGAAAAATAAAGAAAAAAATAAGAAAGAAAGAGATAAAGAAGAAGAGAACGAGGACGAGAAGAGGAGGACGAGGAGGAGGAGAGGGAGAATATGTGGAAGAGAGTAGTACCAGGAGGAATCAGCAGCACAATAGTAGGAGGAAGACGATGAAGAAGGGGAGAAGAGGATGAAGAGAAGGAGAAGGAAATGGAGGAAGAGGAAGAGAAAGACGATGAAGAAGAAGAGGGAGTGGAGGAGGAGGAGAAAGAGGAGGCAGGGGAAGAAGCAGAGAAGGAGGAAAAGAAAATAAGAACAAACTAGAAAAAAGTACATGTTTTTCCAACTGAATAACCGTGGATATGAAGGAAAGATCATGGAAAGGGGGGGGGGGGGTCTAAATCACTGATTTTTTTTTATGAATTAAGCTTGATCATATTAATTCAATATTGTGGAGCAAGCATTCCCTTACGACCTGAGATTGCCTGCTTCCCAATTCCGCTTCCTTCACAAGACCGCTCCTGAGTCCTGGCTGCAGCTGTATTTGTTAATCCGGATGCCCAGGGCGAAGGAGGTTATCCTGGGTTGCCTGTGCCGCCATACAAATAGTAATTATAAGCAAGGGTAAAGGAGACAGAAGCACAAGACAAGAGACAACAGAACAGCAGAGCACGAAGCTCTGGCCTCCAGCCTCGTTGGCTTAAGGCAAGTGTACAGTAATTATCGGGCCACCCCATAAATTGCTGCAGCAGAGAAGCGTCTGTGTTCTTTTCCCCTGGGTTACAGAAGGGAGGGGGAGAGAGGGAGAGGGAGAGGGAGAGGGAGAGAAAAGAGAGAGAGAGAGAGAAAGAGAGAGAGAGAGAGAGAGAGAGAGAGAGAGAGAGAGAGAGAGAGGGAGAGAGAGAGAGAGAGAGAGAGAGAGAGAGAGAGAGAGAGAAAAGAGAGAGAGAGAGAAAAGAGAGAGAGAGAGAGAAAGAGAGAGAGAGAGAGAGAGAGAGAGAGAGAGAGAGAGAAGAGAGAGAGAAAAGAGAGAGAGAGAGAGAGAGAGAGAGAGAGAGAGAGAGAGAGAGAGAGAGAGAGAGAGAGAGAGAGAGAGAGAGAGAGAGAGAAGAGAGAGAGAGAGAGAGAGAGAGAGAGAAGAGAGAGAGAGAGAGAGAGAGAGAGAGAGAGAGAAATAATGCAAACAAACATTTCAAAAGCACGAGCGTAAATGACGATGCAAAACAGCTCGCCACGCGCTGCAATATAAATATCAAACTGAATGTGAATCTCTCGCCACTCCTGGACTATGCGATTCGCATGCCTCGTCGCCACAGGACGATCGTTTCGCCGAAGATTATCAAACTATCGCAATATGGCTGCGATTTAAAGGACATCTGATTACCGGAAAGTAGTGACACGTACCGGAAAGGACAAGTATCAATTAACAAATTCACTTCCTTTCCTCTTAAAAAAAAAGGAAACAGGGGGAGTAGACAACATCCGATTCCAGTTAAGAACACAGTGGGAAATGCAAAACCTTTATTTTTTCCCCCTTTTAAAAATAGAAGTTTGAGGTGACAGAGAGCATTCGGTTTGGAACACACCGGGTAGCACACGCGGTGACCAAATCATTAACTTTTTTCTCTCTTATCAGGATACAAAATCATTATTTTTTCCTCTTATCAGGATACAAAAGCATTATTTTTTCTCTCTTCTCAAGTGACAAAATCTTTTAATATTCATAATGTGAGGTAACAGGATATTTTGCTTCCTATGGAAATTAGAATACATCGAATGAGCTAAACTAAGCTATTTGTTATAGTGGTAATGAGTCGATTTCAAGAACTAAAAATAAAACCAACTGGGAGAATCCTCCCCGTTAGTGATCCAGGTCTGAATATGGGGAAGATGGATGAAGATTGGGTGAAGATGGGGTGAAAAATGGGTGAAGATGGGGTGAAAAATGGG
>BOPN01001665.1:210000-222500 GCA_017312705.2 Penaeus japonicus
TATATATAGCAAATGTTACAAGGTCTTTTTAAACTAAATTTTACAGGGGCTATTTTTTTTTTTTTTTACTAGATTTACAGATTTTAAGATATGACCATGTTGCCTTGAATTGAAGTGTTTGATTGACAGCCTCTTTGTATCTGGCTTTTATATGAAAATGATGCAGTGACTGGATTGGAGCATACACTACACAATAAATAATTACAATTTTATGCAGATAACTGGTATTAAATTTCTATCTCTGTCTCTTTCCTTCTCTCAGTGCGCATGATTATATATAATGGGGAAATGCACTTGTCTTTAGTATTGATTTTAAAAGCAACTAACATTTTCTTTCAGATAACAGCATGTAATGTGATTTCTTGGAGCAATCTGGTGAAAGGATTTGTAATACACTGCAATACAAAACTTTTTATACCAGTTTTAGTTTTGCAGAAGTTATTTTTACAAAGGTTCTTTTAGTAGAATATTTTGTAAGGAATCTAGAGGAGGTCGCCTTAGTCTTCCCATCCTTTAGGCAGTGCACTGAGCCCAGAAAGGTCAGAGAAAACAACAGTAACAATTTTGACGCAACTCCTCCATTCCCGTAACAGACACAGAGAGGCTATACACCGAGGCCACACAGGTGATTGCTTCGCAGTATGGCAAGGTGTACACCTGGGAGATTAAGGTCCAATTGATGGGCATGAAGGGGCACATGGCTGCCCAGCATATCATTGACAGCCTCCAACTGCCTCTCACAGTTGATGAGTACCTTGCTAAAATCATAGAACAGTACAATAGTATCTTTCCTAACGCAAAAGCTTTACCAGGTACTGTGGAAAGAAGATTTCACTTGAGAACTTTCAGCAATGCTGTCATGTGTACTGCCATAGGGACAGCTTACTTTATTACCATATATATTTTTTTTTTTATGATTTAAAATAATATTTTTTTATGCTTTTATGACGTCTCTGTTGTGGGTTAAAGCATGAATGCTGGTATGTGTTTTCCTAGGTTCTGCATGACTAATATAGATGTCAGGTAATATTAACCTTTAGCATTACTGGGTGTTATGAATTGGAATAAAGATTTTAAGATATAGATTAGAAAATTAGTCATCCCACTACAAGCAGTCGTACATTTATTTCTTAGAACGATCCCTTAGTAAGTTTAGTTTGCTATGATATTAGAGTGGAATAATGTTATTGCTTTTGCTCTAGCGTCCTACCTCATGTTGCTGTTCAGTAAAGGGAAGGTCTTAAACTTCTTGGTGATGACACCCATCGGAGGAAAGTAAGCCTTCAGTAAGGGAGGAGCAAGTAATATGTGATGGATATTCCTAATGGTGCTGTTGTGGCGCTTGCATGGGAAAGATGGATTAGATACAATATGTCATACTTGGTTTGAGCTTTGAGGAAAGAGTCTAGACATTTGATTTGACTCATGAGATTTTGAACTGTATTATTTGCGTATCAGCACTTTAATAATGGGGAAAATTAAGAACATGCTTAACCTTTTTCTTTTGGAGAGCAAAGGAAAATAATCTGTAATTATCATTATTATTATTTTTTTCATGTGGTACCATAAGAAACTTTTTTCATTTTAACATAGTCCTATGCATGATGGTGTTGCTGTAAGGGCAAAAGAAGTAGAGGGTTTATATTCCTTTCTTTCATCACTTAATAATCTTCATATCTTAGTTGTGAGCTTCTGTATCATGTTTTTTTTTCCAGCACCTGTTTGTCTGCCTCTCATTCATATTGTCTTCATGAGCAGAATTTGATTGCAATCCTTTCAGACACAGAGAAGCTATACTCAGCTTCCACTCAGGCTGTGGTTAGTCCTTATGGGAAGGAGTATACGTGGGAGATTAAGTGGCCTCTCATGGGGCGGGTAGGCACTGAACTGGCCAGAGGAATCATAAAGGCTTTAGAATTGCCTTTGTCCCCTTCAGAATATCTAGTCAAGGTTGAGGAGGAATATAAAAAGAATTTCCCTCATGCACAGCTTTTACCAGGTAGGCCCAGCTCAAATTAAGACCCACTGATTACTCTGGTGTAGTCCTCTCAGCATTGTTTTTGCCATGCGGTGTTCATTGGGCTTGCATCTTGCAAGTGTGGCATAGTACATAACTGAAATGTGCAAAATCCTATGTTTTGTCTTGTAGTGGGTTGAAACAAGGTTCCCTGTGGTTGTGGACATTGTGACCATAACTTGTCTGGTATTTTTTTCTTTAAAGATAACATACTAACAGTGCAGACCTTACCTTGCACAATATAGGAGTTGTAGTTGGAGAAAAAAAATGAATGGTAATAAGTTTTAAGGTGGAAAGAAGTTTGTGGAAACCATGGGGAAAAAAGTATTTGCCAGCAACCATGCACTTTTTATTATGATTCAGATTTGATGTATTGCAACTGCTCATCAGCATGTTGTTCATTGCAGACACAGTGGGCTTGTACATTGTATGTCACAATCGAGCTCTTGCACCTTATGGACAGTCAGTTACTTGGGAGCAACTAATGTCTGAGATGGGGCATACAGGATTAGAGGTTGCACAGACCTTTTGTGCTTATTTTAAACTCCCAATTTCCCCCGAGGAGTACAAAGAAAAAGTTGCTTCCTCCTATTTTGATGTATTTCCAACAGTTGCGTTGATGAAAGGTATTTAGGATGTGGACAGTATTTTCTCTCTCCTCTGCTTTGATTATGCTTTTGATATTGTGTGTATTTAGTTTCCATAGTATTATTACCGTGTTGAATGTCATAGTGATGGGTGTGTACATACAGGGCATGCCATTCTTATTATTTTCTTTTGAAACTAGACAGTAGGATGTAGGGCAGGTGTATCCAATGCATTCCTCTTCATGTAGTTATAAAATTTAGTGAAAAGATTTCCTATAGTATTAATCTATCACTGAAGTGCAGATAACCTGGCAGTTACAAAATTGTGTGTGAAAATGATTTTATGTTATAGGTCTTAATGTCTTTATACACATAAAAACATAAGATTATAGTAGTGTCAAAAGAGATATTATATTAGTGATGCACTATTAGGTTTAGTATATAGACCCTCAATAAATCATGATACAGATTATTTACTTTGATAATAAATAATGTAAATGGAGGAAGTGAGGAATTGCATATGATTGTGGAATTTGTTAATGATATCGTCATACAATCTATCTATTAGCTACCAAGGAAATATGTTTTGTAAAACAAACGTGTGTTCCTGCATGGTTAACTTCTTTGTTTGTTTTTTAAATATCTGTGGGCATGTGGTGAAAGCTAAATGGCCTTTTGATCTGCCTTTTGGCTATGGTTTTGCATGGAAAAGAAAGTGCTTTTGGCAGTGCTGATTACATTCATTGGCATGCTTGCTGTTGGTCAACTAAGTAATTGCAAATTAGAAAGCTTGAAGGTGCTTGTCCCTATACTATTTTGTTACAGGCAGCATTAATGATTGTTCTCTAGATTATGTTGATAGATTTAAGAGCATGAAGTTATATATGAATATATATGGAATATAATAGAGTTGAATAAATCAGTGACTTACTAAATTATAAGATGCTATAGAAATCACATGAGTTTATCTTTTGCCTGAAATTTTACTAATTAAGGATTCAATGGATTAGTTCAGAAAATCTCCATCATAGAAATGATAATTATAATATTCTGTTACAACACATAAAGGAATTGACTTTAAAAATAAAATGTTTTTTAGTATGTAATGGTTTCTGAAGTACATGTATTGAGTTACATTACTTTGTTGTTGTTTTTTGACAAAAAAAAAAGGCATTTTTAATCACTTATGTAAGATTATACCATTAGCCTAATATGAGTATTTTCATGATATACAAGAAATAAAGACTTACTTTTGAATAATTAGATTGTAAATGTTTGATTGTTTTACTTCATGTGGTTTCATTTATGCATCGAATGATATACTGTATCAGAAATAATTTTTTCAATGAATATTTCATGTACCCTTTAGGTGCGGATAAGCTCGTGCAACATCTCCATAAACACAAGATTCCCATTGCCATTGCATCAGGGGGGGCTCAAGATAGCTTTGAGCTCAAGACAACCAATCACAAGGAATTAGTGTCAAAGTTCAGTCATGTGGTGTTGGCGTCCACAGACTCAGAGGTGAAGAATGGAAAACCAGCACCCGATGTGTTCCTTGTATGTGCTGATAGGTTTCCTGATAAACCAAAACCTGAACAAGTAAGTGAAGATGAATCTACCATTTCCCTTAACCACTTGCTGAAGGTTTTGTATGAAGTGTGTTCTAATTTGATGTTTTTCCTTTTCCTCTAATGGATGATGGCATGAGATTGTGTTAGATGATGATGATTTTTTTTTTTTTTTTTTTTTTTTACAAAATTACATTATGCTACTTTAAATATGAATGTAATCACTTTAAAAGAGATGAAAAATTATTCACCTTCCTTTCAGGTATCGTAGAAAAATGAATTTTATCTAAGGTATTTGTCATATCACACCCACCCACTTCTAAGCAGTACCTAAGACTTACTTCTTGATGGCTTCCAGTGCTTAGTGTTTGAGGACGCACCCAATGGAGTAGCAGCAGGCGTGGCAGCAGGAATGCAGGTTGTGATGGTTCCAGATCCCCGCATGAAGGAAGAAATGACGAAAGGGGCTTCGCTGGTCCTCAAGTCTCTAGAGGATTTCAAACCCGAGCTATTTGGGTTGCCACCTTATGATGCTTAGGTCATTTCCAGTGTATGATTAGCAAAGTTATTTTTGGAGACACGTTGATCATTTGGGGTATAAATATATTTGGATTTTTTTTCTCCCCTTGTTACTGCTTGTTATACAAAGTGTACAGTATTGAATTTATTCTTTTTGTGCATTTTACTGGGGTTTCATAATTAAATTCTGATGATTTAGAGATTACTGAGAGGTGCATGGTTTTAAGTTGTAATAAGTGACAGTCAACATATAAATGTAAGAATATGAATTTATAAGTTGAAATAAATTTTATTGAAGTAATAATTATTTTAAATCTTCCAAGGTTGCAATATCTGTAATGTATTTATGGTGTAAAATTGTTTCATACTTGCTACAAACCATTTTCACAAATAAAAGGTAATGTCCAATTCATAGGTTTCTCTAACTTAACCAATTGCAGATATATTTCATGACATACATGACACTCAAGGTTCTGGTCTGATGACAGGCTTCATGATACACATGTTTATTGTTATGGCATATGACAGAGTGGGACCCTGTGTCTCTCAATTACACTATGAATAATAACTCACCAAAATAGGTTTGTTTAAAATCCCAATCATAGATGGTATCAATCTTGTCTATCACCAGCAAAAAAGAAAGCCCAAGAGGCACTATCTTTAGAGGTACAACGCATAGGAAGATTCCGACCTCTGGCTCTGAAGTATTGGCAGCACAAGTGTGACCTTTTACCAGTATGGCTGCTTTATACTGTGGCACTTGCAGTCATAAGCACAGGACTCCTTCTTTCCCATCTCTTCATATCATTTTCATTAGGGATGGTTTATTTCTTTCGTATTCGTTTACGAAAGTACACAAACACAAAGGAAGTAAAGTTGCTTTTTATACTCCCATAAAACTGTAATACCTGTTTCACACTGAGCATAAAGAACATAATGACCTTAAATAGACCCTATGCTACAATTATAGTCTATCACAGCAGTGATAAAGCCTATCAGGTGACACATACAAGTCTCACAAGATAGTAGAACACAAAGAAATGACAATTGCAAAAAAGACTAGTATTATAAGGAGTGAATGAAAGAGCACAATAGGTCATGATATGTCTGGTGAAGCTCCCTCGTTTAGAAATAAAACTTGTCTGGGTGCCATGCAGGTGGCACTAGAGCCTATCCTAGGGACCAGGCAGATAACTCTATCCCTGTCTACAATGGGTTAAAGGTAAAATTTATATTAATTTACAGCTTGAGCTTCTCATGGGTGATAAATACAATAACTGCAGTTCTAAACAAAATTTATGAAAACAAGTTTTAAATTGTAAGAGTGGATATGAAAGAGTTAGTTACCAGACCTACATGACCATGTATTTATTACATTTATTTAATTTGTCAGAATGTTTTATTTTCTAATAATATGGACATTATATTAGAAAACAAATTAAAATCAGGCAACAAGTTCAGTGATATGCAGGGGTTGGGAGATTGAGAAAAGGGTATTTATGTCCAAGATACGACCAATGGGTCTTATTCCAAGTATCGGTGTGCATCAACTGGGGATTTGCATTTTTTATGCAGCAAAGCCACAGGTTTTTGAAAACAAGCTAGCCTATAGAATTCCTTCAAGCTCTGCAAGGTACTTGGGTCCATTCTCATGTAGTTGGTCACCCTCACCCATCTTGTAGTGACATCATGAGAAGCCTTGTCCATTTTCTTTATGTAACCACTTGACCTCATCCCCCATTTTAAATCCCATAGCAGTTATTATGCTATGCTGCACTATACTTAACTTTGTGGTTTGTGACAAAGCTTTCTGTGAGACATGGTGATGCCACACCTGACCCAACTGATCATTTGATCTAAAGCCACGTCCACACAGTCGAGCTGTGCCTGGCAGGGCAAAGTCCGCAGACTATGCCTGCGTAGGTGTCCACACAGCTGTCTGTGGTGGTTGGAGGGCAGTCGGATGCCAGCAGTTGTTTTGAGCAAGTGGTTCATTACGGTACGATCACCTTGGTTCACGCCATAGTTCGAAAGAAGATCGCACTATTCTTGTCGTGACCAATATGCACTAGTACTCAGTGTGGACATGGTGTACTAATAACGTGGTAGTCAGTGGATCTGCCTGCACCTTACCTCGTGCGTTTGGCAGTGACGGAAGACCTCGATCCACTGCCCTCCATTGGCGCCGGGAACGGACAGTTTGATGGTTTGCCCGCTGAAACTGCTCGTACAAGGGCAAAGCCTTCGTGCCCGACGGGCACTGCTCAACCGTGTGGACGTGGCTTTACTACTAACTGGCAAATCACCACTATGTAGACACCAACCAAGTTGCAGCCAAGTGACTTCATCCAGTGAAGGGACAAAACCCAACAGGCACTGCAAGCTGTAAGCTGATGGCTAAATGTACTACTTTTTTGGAAAGGAAAATGAGAAAAAATCGAGTTTAATCAACTATTTAATGGACAACAACTTTTCCAAAATACTCTTTACCACTGAAATCTCATATCAGACATTTAGACCTCGCACATGCATACTGACATTATCTGCATGACATCTACTCTAAAACGTTCTGATACCATATTCCAAGCAAGGAACTTTTCCTGAATATCTCAAGAATTATAACACCTTGTCAAGCAAAAGTTATCAAGAGTTACCACAATGTTTCCAGCGTTGTGGTACCAAGATAAAGGCTCTTATAAAAAGTTTTCCCTTAGTTTTTAACATTTATCAAACCAAAGGCTAATAATCCATATGTCAATCTTTCATAGGAAAAACAAAAACAAAGAAAAAAAGTCATACTTAAAGCCTTGAACTCCAACAGATTTCACAAAACAGATTTTCACAAAATATTAGGCAGATATATATATATAAAAAAATAAACCTTCCCAAAGCCCCCAAATTTAAATTTATTGATGTGCACAATACTAATTTTAACAAACACAAACAGAAAAACCTATAATTAAGTATTTCCTCAGTTTCAAAAATAAGCCATTTACATTTTGTGCAGACTTGAAGGATGCAAGCCAAGATAAAAAGGATGGAAAGTTCATTTAGCACAAAATATAATCTATAAAATCCTATAATGAAAAGGAAGGCATGAGATGCATACTAAATCATGTCACTAACTGCTTTTGCAACTCAAAACCATGTCGAGTCAACATTTGTTTACTGTTGCCTACTCAAATTTGCAAGATGCCAGTAATGATATAATCTTCCATTTGTTTAATAGTGTTGTACAGAGGTTAGTAATGGTGGTGTGCATAATTGAACGCACAAGCTGCAGGAAATTTATGGTTGACTATGTAAAACAGCATTTCTAAGCTAAAAATGGAATGGTTGACTACCATACTTAGACTGGCAGGCATACGTCATTGTGCGATGTTTCCCTTTAAAAAGTGGCCTCAGGCGAGATTCAATTGATAATTGGCTACTAGTTAAGTTTCACAGAAACTCCTTAATTGCGCAGGTTCTACACAAGAAATTTTAATGAGAATTCTCTAACATTTTCACAACCTCTTATTGCCGCCATCTAAGTTGTAGGGGACTACTTTGAAAAGAAATGTATTAAATACATCTATAAAAGATATAAATATGAAGACTTACAATAATTACAAATCTCCTTCAATTCGGTTACCCTTAAAATAAATCCTCCATATAACATTTGTCCTAACAGCTTTTCACCCCAGTTAATTACAATTGTAATTACAGGGTCATCATAAGTATTACCTTTAGCACATAATTTGGCTCCCAGCACTTACTTCTGATTAAATAAATATATTTATAAGATTTTTTTTTTTTTTTTTTAAGGGAGCATATAAAAGTTCTGATGTAAATACTTAAATATACAAGATTTGGGAGTGAGAGAGAGCTTAGTTCAATTACAAGTTCTATAAATTCATTCTGAAGCAAAAAGCTTGAACTGAAGGTGGAAAATAAATTTGTGAACAGTTTGTGTACAAGCAAGTATCTGAAACCTTACAAACCAGGTTTCCATTTGAATATTTCCATGATTTCTGACACTTGCAGATCTATTGCTGGTTTTTATCTTCTCTTCATCCTTTTCACTTCCTCTTGCGTGTCTGCTGGTCCACTTCCGGCAACTCATTGACTTCCTCCTCAGAATAGCGCTTTGCTGAAACATCATGTCCTGCTTACATTAGTGGCTTACCACAGTCTACAATTTACTTAAGCTACTTTGGGTGTGACTAGAAAGACTATTTCAACTTAATTATTTACGTGGTAAACTTTTACAAAAGGCAAAAGAAGAGAAATATAAAAATACAAACTAAAAAGTTTAAATGTGAATATGAAAACAAGACCACATGGTCTGTATACTTACAGTCATCCTTCTTGTTCCTCTTTGACTTCCTCTCAGTGACCCTCTTGCGTGTCACTTGAGCCAGGGCTTGTCGTTCACGCATCTGGCGCAGGTGGAAGTGGATGAAGTTCCACATCATCCATGCCTGGATAAGGCATACTGCCACTAGAGCATTAAGTCTGATGGAAAAAATAAAAACATTTGTTAATAAAATAACTCCATTTTCGATTGGTACAGATGAACTTGGTAAAGCTATGTAACTAAAGCATTAGCAGGCAGGCAATTGAAAATTTGCTCAATTTCTGAAGCACTTCCAAAGAAGAAATGATCAGTCTCTTTGGCATTAACATTACCTTCATGAATGGACTGTCAATTCCATGTTTTAAGTCAGAGGTAACAAAGATAAAAGTAAAAAATGAATCACGAATAAGCTATGCATTATGAAATTATCTCTTAGAATGCAACTTAAAAGGAAATCCGATATTGCTTTGCAAGGGAAAACCAATTCTTAAATTCTACATTTCCATTGCATTCACTGTATCAATGAAAAGAAACACAGTAAAGAGTACACAACTTGCCTGGCTACAACAGATTCACATCCTAATAAATACCAAGTAAAAATGAAGTTCAAAATCATCTCTTTCCAGTTAGGAAAAATGAATCTGCTGAACCTTATTTGGAAGTTAAAAAAATCACCTAATTATGGGAGTATTGAAATTTCCACTGGCGATGTCCAGAGCCTGGTCCTCGTTGATGGCTAATCCGTAGTGGAAGGTCAGGATGGCCACGATGATGCTAGCAAGACGGCACACCACAAACAGCACATTCCAGACGCGGAAACCTGGAACACAGAGAAATCTGAATTTATAACTTGTTACTGGATTGCAAGCATCTCTTTTTTTTGACCCGTTGATTAGTAATCAATCTTGGCGTTTCAAACAAGGAAAGGTTAGTAAAATATTTGAAAACTGTAACTCACCTGTATTAGCAATGCTGGTCTTCTCAGCAAAGTAAAGAAGGCGGCAGGCATGTAGGACAGCTTCTTCAATGAATCTCAGGGTCAGCAGAACAAGACCTACATGTGTGAAGCTGCAAAAGAATTTTTTAAAAATCAAATTTACATAAACAGAAGTTTAAAACCAAAAATAAGTATTAATATAAACATCAATTGAAATTTAAGCTCTACAATTTCATTATTGATATTTTCAAATATGGTACAATAAACCACAAAACTGTATGCTCACTTCAGCACATATGCAGCAGCACAAAATGCCAAGTATAAAGTAGCATGCTGAATTCTAGCTGGCATGTCTTCACGTTTCGTCTGCGAATAGAAAAGAAAAAGAACATAATTAATACTATCTAGAAATCAGCATTACATATCTGTAGATCTGTAGACATTAAATTCATGAAAAAAAATTCAGAACACTTGAACCAATTAAATCATAAGTACAAACCTTTTGGAAGTAGAGTTCAGGATAACAATGAAGCCAATAAGACATCTGAATTATGAAGAAGAACTTGAGCATGAATGACATCTGGGCGTGACCAAGTGGGTAATCTGCCCAGAGAGAAGTAATGTCCGACACCAGGTTGTCCCTGTAAACAAAAACATCACAATCAGAAATGTCCAAGCACAGTGCCAAAGGATTCAATAGAAACAAATGGTCTACCTTCTAATTGTTTGGCAATGTCTGAACACGTGAAACTCACTTAACAAGAATGTTGATGCCCCAGGCAGCGGAAACGGCAGTGAAGATGAGCAGCTGGCCAGACTCGTTGAACTTGCTATGCTTAGTCTTGCTCAGGTGTAATCTGCGGTTCACTTTCTGCAATCAACCACACCCTACTTTAGTACAATATCTCTCTCGATATCCTACCACCAATTGCAAATCTTGAAAGGTTACAGATAAAAGAAAAAGAGTAAAAACCATCCATACTTACATCAAGAACATATTCCTGGATAATTGCATGCATCACAATGGATATGAGGGAGTAGAAGAATACTGCAGCCAAGTCCTTGTTGCCATAGGTGTATGTCATGGGAGTTTCAGTCGTTTCCATATCAGTTGCATTGTGTTGGACTGCAATGAAGACAGAGGCCAAGGGTGCTGTTGCCTGTAAAATAGAAGATTTATATCAATACATAGGATCGCCAAAATTTCTTCAAACATACCTAAATCAGTAAAACTAGTTTGCCTTGCCACATGAGATTACCAATTTCTTACATTTAGAAAGCATAATAAACATTTAAAACTTGATTAGATGCAAGTCATGTCAAATCCAGAGCAGAAAGAGGTAATAGAAAGTACCACCAATCTAGTTAGACTAACAGGGTCATTGACCCCTCAACCACCATCACCGACAGAGAAACAAACATTCTCTTTGACCACTTGATTCCTACCGAGTGAACGCTTTAGCACACTTACACCTATTGACTGATGGCACTTATACATGTCATGGCGAGGGTGGGCCTAAATTACAGATGGCACCTATGAATACCGTGACAATGAAAGTTACCCTACGTCGTGGGTGTCCTATGGGCGAGGAGATTTTATGGCATCCTATAAACATTAACAGATTACTTTTGGGCCCAAATTTATACCTAAGCAATATCAAAGGCACTACAGTCCCAAATTTGTACCTCCCTCACTAACCAATTCCCACAATTGGAAATATCTTACAATGCCTTCATAATGCGCCATATGGTGGATTGTTTGAGCACATTTTCTGAATTTATTCCAAGATAGTCTGGATGTAAATTACCAATCCCTTTCCATTACTACTTTCCCTTCGCTGACAACAGGAGCACATGATAAATATACACTTTTACTCATGCATATGATTACCATCGTACTTTCTCCATTTCATTCAAAACAATTTACGTAACTGAAAATCATAAACATGTCTAGCAACTGTTTAAAAATAAGACTTAGCATCAGCTGGGAAGCAATAAGCAGTCACCAGTGGATATATTCCAATTTGTTTGGCCAGACGCCGCATGTGGCCGTGCCGCTTAGCTGTTTATCTTAGTTTTCACTTGCAGAAATGTTTTAGGTTCGTAAATATCAGAAACAGGTTGGACTATGTCTTAGTATTCAATGTTGTGTATTTATATCAATAAAGCGTGAAATGTGGAAGAAAAAAGGTTAAATTTCATATTGCTATTTGCAAAAGCTGCCACTTCCCAGATTCTGGCCACGGTTTTAATTAGCCGCCCAATTTTGGCGTTGAAGTGTCAGAAATTTGTTGGAGTATATTTGTGTGTGTGTGCATTTTTATTAAGTGAAATATAAATTGAAAAATATCAAATTCAAACATCTCAGCAACGAAATTGCATTCTAAAAGCCAATACTGTTTAATGAATAAAATTTACCAAAAAAAAGGTTTTAACATTATCATTAAGGGACCATTCGAGATCCACTTTCTTCCCTTCTTAATTTACTTACTGCTAACTTGATTATTTTTTCCAGTCCAAATAGAAGACT
>BOPN01001665.1:232500-255000 GCA_017312705.2 Penaeus japonicus
CTTGGTAACAATTTTGTGAAGATAATGTTGAATGGTATGTGGGGGTGTAATCCTGGGAGAGTCCAAGTCTTTATGATTTCTCTCTTTAAAATAAAAATAGGGGCCTTCTAAGAACAATATACAATCATTTCTTCCCAATACTAAATTAACTCAGAGCATAATATCAACAAAACTATCAAACTTTCAAATACTCTGAAAACTATCATAACACGTGTCAGCACACATGGCTGTTGGATGGTAGAGGCAAGAATTGCATTCAACTCTGACATAACAGGAAGCTTTACCGGCCAATGTCCTCTTTGGGTAGAGGGCTCTCCCCCAAACTCTCAAACAACATCACCTGTTACCAAGAGATGTAACAATAACGGCTAAACTGAGACCTCATATTTGGAACGGTGCGTACAATTGGGCAGGCGGCGTCAAGGTTAAAAGAGATCTGTATCATCGGGAGCATCCAAGTCATGGTAGCCAATGACTTCCCGCGGGTCGCCCGACCTAAGGAAACAAAAACCATTACTTAGTCGATGCCAGACACCCATCCAGCGCAAGGCCTAGCAGCTGTGCGTGGCCTGGAATTACCCTTACTGCCTAAATAGGATAAATCTTACCTCCCTAGATATGTATATCTACCTATACCTCCACACCAAGAGTAATTAATTCACAGTAAACTAGTTTTCCTCGTATCTATTGCTCACAACTATTTGTCTTTAACAGTTAACAGCTAATAGTGACCATCTATGTTTAAAGAACCTTTGATGTTTAAAAGAAGGTAATCTTTGTTTAATTACTAAACTCTAATCTATACAACTGCAAGACTAACTAGTCAAAAAAGGTAAGTTTCAATTTCTCTTTAGCCTAAGGATGCTACTACTAAATAGGACAATAACCAAGAACTTCAGGCACATAAAGAATAAGAAGAATAAGAATAATAAGATGAAGTAAACAATAAGGAAGAAAAAATCAACACAAAAGCTAAAAGTCATAGAAAACGTAATATACCATAGTACATCAGTAAGAGAGCTGAAATGAGGGGGAGGGAGGGAGAGAGAGAGAGAGAGAAGGGATGGAAAGGGAGGGAGGAGGGGGTATCAAGAAAATCATTTCACATCTACAACTCTTCTCTCCCGGATTCTAAGCACAATCTCAAAATGTTATATAATTTGCTTCTTGATGTCCTGTCACAAGCACACAACTTGCAGTCACTACACGAGGTCTAATTTCTATGTAAAGTAATCTGTCCAGTGGCTATTTCTGGTTTTCCTAACAATGCACAGAAGTAACTAGTGCAACTATAAATTTCCTATGTATCATAAAATCGGCTATTACATCTAAACAACTTAGGATATTTAGCATGTCTAGTTCTCTACATCAATATTTCCTCCTACTTTAACATGATTATTTTGATGGGGATGGCAAGTTAACTAAAAGGGGATCCATACATAATGCGAAAATACATATATAATCTAAAACTATGAAATTAAGAGAGAGGGAGGAATCCCCCAACTGAATGGTAGCAAATAATCAAAATAGAAAAGCACAAGAGACCCAAAATACCAACTCACCGTGACCTGTAAGTTACACGTGGCCTGGCATAGGGTTCACGGGCATAGTGATCGCCACGTCCTGCATAATAATCTTTGGGGTAGCTACTGCCATAACCGTAGCCAGGTGCTGCTGGGTACTGTCTACCATATGCTCCACCATAGGCACCATAACTGTAAATGAAAGATTGCATATAAAGATATATATTACAGCAAATATGTATATAGTTTTAGTTCTAGCTAAGCTGGTCTCAACTTTTAATATAGTTTCACACAATCAAAACATTATTTATTATCAGAAAACTCACAAGGAATCACTCAAAAGTGAAATAGATAATATATCAATGTGACAAAGTTGATTGTTTATTAAAATCTCCTTACCCAGCAGCTTGCTGAGGATAGGCTGCAACATATGGGTCGGGCCTATCATCCTTTCTGCCACCATGCTTGTTCCCGGGATATTCAGGGAGCTGGGGTCTCTTCGGATCTCTAAGGTAATTGTTGAAGTAATCAACCTGAAAAGACGACAAAGGGGGCGTAACATCAAGAACAGATTCTCCAGATGGAAATGCTTCAGCCATCTCCACACTTTAGTGAATAAAAGTTTTAATAAATTGAACTTCAAATATCATACCTCTTTTTTAACCTCTTTGACTTTCTCAGCATGTTTGATGAGGATGTGTTTGTGGACATACTCTGCACCCTTGAATTTCTTCCCACAGAGGGGACACTGCCACTTGTCCTTGGCGACCTCTTGAGTGTTGGATTGGACAAACTTCTCAACCTCTTCCTCTGCCTCTTTCAGACCTAGCGAGGAAGAAGCATTATACATCTCAGAGGGAATTAATTACAGAAAATATACACATATTGATGCATTGTTTCATTAATTTACATTTACTCATTCAAATTCTTCATGCATGCTCATTTTCATTTCAAATAGTCAGTGTAACTATGTATATTAACATTACCTAATTTCTTTGCTTCATCATCACTAAGTTTGGTCAATGGTTGCAGGAATGATCCAATCTTGTTCTCAAAGGCTCTACAATAATCCTGTACTTCTTGCGGTGTTACTTTGCTAGAAGGTGGTATGCCACGGGCATGCATGATACCACACCTATTGGGCATTTCATCTTCATTTGGATATTCAGAATGATTGTAATAATCCACTGAATGCACAATACGCAAGTAAAGGAGTAATCTATCCAGCACCTGTAATAAAAAAATATGCATTAGTAATTGAGGTACTTCTAAACCTTAATAATTTGTATTAACACATTTTTCTCAACTGTAAAAAGGTTTGATAACTTGCTTACTTTGATCAGACTTGGGTCTCTCTCTATTGCTTCTCCCTCAGCCTTTTCCTCACTACTGTTAGCTGATGCATCATTGGCTCCAAGTAATTCTTCCTCCTCTGCGCTCGCCTCTTCTATCAAGTAGTCAGTTATGTTTCGAAGCACAGGGTTCGATGAAGAAGTCAGGCTGAGCAGCTGTTGTCAACCAAGGAAAAGATCACAAGTATCAATAAGTGTGTCCAAAAAGAAGGTTTGATCATATGCATTAAATAGGAATTGCCTTCCTCAAAATAAAACCAATCAAACCTGCGAATGAAGCCTTACTGCATTGTCAAGGGCTTCTGTTGACTCGACCCACAACCCCCAACGAGAATCAAGGTTCTGGATAATCTTGGCCGACAACTTGATATCTGAACGGACAACGCTGCGATGAGAGGTGATTCCATTCACAGTGCGTATGCGACGACTCAGGTCTCGATTAACAATAGCCCCAAGTTCACAGTCTCTCAGCTGTACAAAAGAAAGTTCTGTTAGATGGCTTCAATATCAAGAAAGAATTATTCATATTTTATATCAAATCATATAATATAATTATGAACTATAAACTCTGACTGCTACATAAGTATCTCGCAATAATTTTCCAAGGTTAATATGGAACACTTACTCTGATATTGTTTAGGTTCCAACAAATGTCTTTAATATTGACATCTCTCTTGAATGTTACCCATCCACGTCTGAACCACCTACGTTCTGGCTGTGGGTCTGCAATTGCAGCTCGTAAAAACCCATTATAACGCCGACACATCTGGAAAATGTGATGTCCTGGTTATGTACAATATATGGCATATCCAATCACTATTATAAAAAATAAAGAGAGAAATAGAGTAAACTACACTTGGTGAAACTTACAGCTTCAACCTCCTGCTTGGTTATAGTAGGAGCCAAGTTGCGTAGAAAGATGGATGCAGTTTTGTGGAGTGCCCTAGGCTTCTGTTCTTCTTCTTCTTCCTTGCCCTCCTCTTCATCGTCCTTCTTGGCTTCCTTTTCCTTTTCTTCCTCCTTCTCCCCATTACGAGAAGCAGTTTCTATAAATAAAAAGTAAAATAATTTACTGCCTATAAAGACACTGGCCAACATTTCTACAACCATTCAGGTTCTAAACATATGAAATGAATTTATTTCTCATAAAGACGTCCAATATTTCTACTGCAATACACCAAATTTCAACTGCCTTGAAAGTTGCCCTACCTTCATCAAGGTCTTCCTTATTCTCTTCTTCTCCTGGGGGCTGGAGTCCATTTTCTTTCTTCTCTTCCTCTTTGCTCTTCTCCTCATCCTCTTCAGGTTTCTCTTCTACCACATTCTCCTCTTCCTTCTCCATGCCAGGGGGCGGTGGCTCCTTCAGGTCCTCTTCCATGGGCTCGTCATCCGAGTCACTTGACGAGCTAGATGAGGAACTGCCGGAGTGCTTTCGCTTTCGAGTTTCTGAGGAAAGGAATGAGACAAGATAAGACTACTTTTTCTTTGACATCTATAACAATATTCATAAAGCCACTTTGAAACTTTTTGAATACAGATTGACAAAATGGCAACCTCAGGATCCATTAATAATTAAGAGAGAGTTAATGAACCAATGCCTCAAAGATGGTGATCTTGCTTAATGTAGGGATTGTTCTGGCCTAATCCAAATAACATACCCTTTTCTCCTTCGTTGACTTTCTGTTTAAGGTACTCTTTCGCTTTCTTCTGCAATTCCATCTGTTCCTCTGACATGTCCATCTTTAATGGTTCATCGGGATTCTTCTCCTCTGACTTCTCTTTCTCTTCACCTTCATCGGAACTGGAGAAAAAGAAAAAAAGAAAAAAAGAGAGGATATCAATAAAACTGTATTATGTAGGATCTTCACACTTCCTTTAACACTTGAGAAATGTGGTACATCATGAAGATATGAGAGTGGATAATTTATAAACCAACATGTTAGGACATGTATAGAGAGAGAAAGATTGATACATAGAAAGAAAAAAGAAAAATTGCAATCAATAAGTCATTATGAGGTCAACTTACTCCTCCCCTAAAATAAATGGCTTCTTTTCTTCTTCAATTGGCTGGGACTTGACATCCTCTTCTGGTGCCTGGTCCAGGACCTGAAGATCAAGGTCAGTGCCTCCTTCCAGCTTGATGACCACAGAGTCCAACAGCTTTAGCAGCTGATCTGACTGATCAGCATCAACACTGATATTCTCCATTCGATTCATTTCAAATAGTTCACCAAACACAGACACTCTCCTCTGTGGAAAGGAAAACATGGTTAAAATCATATAGCACCAATAGCATACATGACAAAGCCTCAGGAGCTATGTATCAGAGAAAGGAAGAGAAAACGATAATCATCAAGCAATTACCTTTAAGTTAGACAGTTGCTCATCCCGTCGCTTCACGCATTCCTCCGGGTGGTACTTGGCCTTAAACCTGGCAGATACATTGCAAAAATATAAGACATATGCAAACTTTCCACAGAAAAAGACACCTCACTTACTCCTCTTTGATCAGCGTCCTATAGAGCCTTTGTTCTTCAGCTGCCGTCAAACTTACAATTCAACTTGGTAGTATACATCAAAAAAACAAATCCACTGTAAAACTAGGTATTACACTAGACTGATGTTGAAACCAGTAATCTGAACTAGCATTCGTGCTAATTACTGATGCTGTCTGTCGCCGATTCTCGATCCTTTGCAGATTACTATCATCATGAGAAAAGGTGACAAGGGAAGAAAATTTAGTAGAAGAAATGTTACCATTAGGCAAAGTAATCTCACCTGCCTGAGTGGAAAATTGCCACCTGTACCACACATGGGCTCGATACACAGAGCGGAGCGAACGGCGGGTCATTGTGCGACCCCCTGCCTAGCCTAAACATTCATATCGCATCACTAACACTGCATTGCGCGCAGCGACCCTAGCTAACCGCGTTAAGGAGCCCCATGTGTGTTTTTCATCAGATCGTCAGAACAGAAATTCTAGCTGGCTTGCGGTGTGCAGTAGTTTGTAGATGCTGGAAAAGCAACTGTCAGGAGGCAAGTGTTAGATTAAGTATGGGTGGAACCTTCAGTTAAGGTTACCCAGATTTATAGAACTTTAAACCTAAAAGCTTATCAAGATATCCTATCCTAATTCTAATTTAAAAATAGTTCTATCAACCCAAAATAAATGACATATCAATGAAAAAGAAAAGAAAAAGAAAAAAAAAAAAAGTATATAATTTTCCAAGCTACACAAACTATGAAGAAAGTAAAGCTAACTGATTTACCTAGTGTAAATAAGAACCTGCTATGAAAAGTAAAAAGACAAAGGACACAGGATCACCAATAACTAATTTATAAATCTAATCAATGAAATCTTGCACACCATGATACCTGCCTGAATACAAGAAATATTCAAATCATAAAGACTTTGAAATAGAGAACTTTTGTAAGAAGAGCTAATATGAGAAGATTCAAGAATGTTCTATTCTACTGAAGACCTAGACTATAAACAGCCATAAAAACAAAAGATAACAAAAAACTTTTGTGTAGTCTAACCCTGCAATTGACCCCCCCCCTCCCCCATTGGAAGTGCTTCCCTCTAACCCCATCCCTTTCCCGCCAAGACTATAGCACACCCACTCTTCCATTAAAGCTTATCATTTAGTCCCTATCCTCCTAGCATCTTCTATCCCCTGGTAGAAAAATAACCCTCTTGAGAAATACGGTTGATGTCACATGGTGCTCACCATTCTTCTTCTTTGTGGTTGATAAAGAATTCATTAAGCTGTTGCCTTTTGAACTCAAGCTTGTAGTCTGAATACTTCCTCAGTGCCTCCTCCTCCGAGATGGAGTCGTCGCACTGCTCCATGAAGGCTTTGAAGGTCATCATGGGTGGCTGAGTTGGGCCGAGTTCATCCAACCTTGAGAGAGAAGAGAAAATTGAAATATTTATTTTTCTATTTATGTGAAACTTTGATAACTGGAAACTTTGTATAAAATCATTATATTTCTTCCAAAATCTACTAAATTCTCGAGAATCACTGTGTATGTTTACTTTAGGTGTAGTAAATTATAATTTCAACTCAGAATTGCCATTATTAAATGGAAAACTGTAAGGAAAGCATGTAGTAATAGTTATTTTAAAGTATGTCATCAAGTTATAGCATTATGTGCTGTTGCTTCAGAACATATAGAAATTTTTAATATAGCTATATGTTTCTATATAAAATAACTATTCACAGCAAAAACTTTTATTACTGAAAATCATTAATCATGGCTCTATGGATCTTATAAAAAATTATGCCATGACTGCATGATGTAGGATAACCTTGTTTATGAACAGTGAAGATCTATCTAAGTAATGTTCATCTGGAAAGCAACAATTCATAACTTCAAATAGTTTTTTTTTTTCTTTTTAATGAGGATTTCACCAAAACATAACCGAGGGCCCTCAAGTTTAAGTATGTCAAAGCATGAACATATAACACATGGGTGCAAAGCAAGCAGTATTTAAAAATAAAAAATATATAATCACAATCTTTGATATACATGTAGTACAAGGTAAACAGGACAGAGTTGTAATATTGGTGATTTTGAGTTTTTCTTGAATGATAGTAACTGCAAATTGAAAATAAATCATCTTATGAAAGAAGAGGAAAAAGGAGGAGGAGTAGTAGTAGTAGAAGTAGTTGACTGGTAGGAAAGTACAAAATTTAATGTTTACTGATATCCCTAGCAATTTATTCTCCAACAAGGCACTAATCCAAGCTATATCTTTCCAAAACATAAACAATTTAGATCTGTTGGCCTGTGTTGAAAAGCCAGAGACTCATCTATCAACATTCTATAAACTGATTTCCAAAAAATATCAGTATGGAACAATATCATAGAAGAAAAATGTTTTGGATTTCATTTATGCATCGATTCCATGTACTCTTGCACAATCAGTCTGTCTGAAATAATTTATTTTTTTACCAAATTTGTTCATGTAAAAGATGTAAAAGGTAAGGTGACACTTCCCTTGTGAAGTTCACAACAGATGACAGTTTTGTTTAAAGCTACTATCAATTATGCAGGAAGCCTATAAACAAAAACACAAAGTGCGCTAACCTTCCACCACCACCAGCATGACCAGATGGATGGCCGTAATCCTGGCCGTAGCTACCTCCATAGGCCCCATAATTTGCTCCTGCCCCACCACCGCTGCTCTCATATGGATACCTTCGGTCGTCCCTGTTTGTGTATTGTCAGAGGTGAGTCATAACAATGATGAAAAGTACTCCAACCACACAATGTTCTTGTTCCAAAATCTTTACCAAAAATATACAAACAGAATGTGAAGCCTGACTGAAACACAATGTGGATAAAGCTGAGCAACTTCTTACCAGTCCTGCCTCATCCGTTTAATGGGAGGAGACATGTCATGTCTTCCAGGGGAATAGCGGTCGCGGGATCTTCCATAGTCTCGGCCATATTCCCGACGTGAAGAGCCACGTTCCCTGCTACCCCAGCTGTCACGGCCTCTGCATGGAGAAATTCCAATGCTACATGAAAATGTAACTTTGATAAATGGGTAGATTGGACCCTGTATTGCTATTCTTGAATATGGGTACAGCTTTGTGTTTGAACATCTCTACAGACGATACAGGTTAACAGTTTAAAGATAAAATTTTAATTTACAAGCATTATTTGAACAGTAGAGGTTTATTCTTCACATGATTTGCTCTCTCTCTCTCTCTCACACACACCCACACCCACACACACACAGACATTGAAAAATAATTCATATTGCAATAAATATTCAGAAATGGGGTAGGGGGATCCAATTCTTATATGGAACAGTTTCTCACCTGTCAGCCCAATCGTCCCTCCCGCGCCTACTGTCATCTCTACGGTCTCTGGTGCTGCTGCTGCTCGTGTACTCTGACCGCTCTCCTCGAAACTTGTCCCGTCTTCGTCTCTCGTACTCATCATCACTGTCTGCCATGGCTTCTTCTGCAAAATGAATGGGTATGAATAATCTAAAACTAATGATACATTAATCTGCTGACACTGGGAACTTGTCCTGTTCACAATGGTTTTGGTTTAGGTCTCCACATGTGCAATTATTGTTATTACCTGTATCACTAGTATCATTATTAATATCATTATTATTTTACAGTCTATTACAATAGTAATAATAAAAATCAGACTTTTTCTCCCAGACATACACAAAATTGGGTAAAAAGGCTAAATCAGCCGGGCTTAATATTTGAATTCTTGATGACAAAGCACCAACATATCAGCCAAAAGAGAAGAATAAATGTTGGAACTCTTAATAATTTATATTAGTAAACCTTCCTGATACAGTGACCCAAGTGATTACCATGATCTACAAAGGACACACGTGTTTTAGGCCTAAACCGCCACTATTGGCCCAAACAATATGACATATAACTAACTCTGTCTATACTTGACCTGTCTATTTCAAGGAATATTTCACTAATCATCACCTACATATGAAATGAAAGTCTAATAACCATACTTTCCAACAGATGGGTCTTTTCAAAACAAGTGGACATCAGGTTCAACAAATTATGTGTCAACTGACTGTTACTTTGTGAAGCTTAGAAGGTTGAGGGAGCAAATACGAGCATTACATTTCTATGTTCCACAAACTTACCCTAAATTAAGTGTCTGACAGTTCACCAATTTCACCGATTGCCATGAAACTTTATCATTAACAAGAACTCTAGCCTAATTTTTGTATTTAGTCTTGTGCCTTATATCATGGTTTCAGGAAGAGGATTTCGTAGTCTACATAAAATTTGCTTGTGCGAGTCTTCCCAACACATTTGTAATCCTGACGCAAGGAATTAATTCCAGTTGTATCATACTAACTGCATCTCATTTTTTTTTTCAGCTTTCAATTTCTGTGCTGATCACTTATATGTGTACTACAGTCGACCAATTTCACATTATAATAAAAAAATACATATTCCCACTATAAAATCCAGATAAATATGAACATATATTATAAATAATAAAATGTAACCTACTTCTAAAGTCTATTGCTTTTATTCCGTTAATTTACTTTAAATGCATGAATTAGTTACAGATCATATCTGAAATGACAAATAAATATAATACATTGACCACATAGTGAGTAATTAAACCTCAAAGAATAAACAAAAATAAATAGGTACTACTAAATCACCAGAATACATTTCTATACAGCTTTAATGTTACACTAAAAGAACGCTAACCCTCGTGCAATAATTCTTTCGCCAATAACATCGGAAAATCTGTTTCGGCGTTTTCAAAGCAAATAAAAATATTGCGATTAGGTCACGTCCACCTCAGATTTCACTTTCATTCCTTTAATCGCCCACGTAACCTCCACCTCACCACCCAAATCACCTATCTCGATACCAAACTCAAGTATGATAAAAACTACATCGAAGCTAACCTTTCAGGATGGCGGTTAAGGGCGTTTCTTGAGAAAATCTGACAGCTTTCCTTTCGGGGTGTGATGCCGGCCTCAGCGTCTGTCAACAAATATGGCCGACGGTGGAGGCGTGAGGGGGGACTTGGTCGATGGTTCTTTATCCACTGACTATATTAATACTTTATTGGATTTATTTGTCGTGGGGGATCTTTATGTAGTTTGAAATGTTGAAAATTTATTAATTGAGTTTAAAAATACTTTTTTTTAAATTGAGAATTGCGTATAGGCATGAGAATCAACTTGGTTGATGGTTCTTTATCACTTCATTAGATCTATCGTGTCAGGTATGTCTATCAGCTAGTCATATCATTGGAAAATATTCTGTGAGCAATAAATCATCCACTTTAGTTGTGAATTATTTGAATATACGTTACATTATTTTCCACCTTATCTTATCTCCCCAAGAAGCTCGTCTCAGCACGTGGGAATTCACTAGTTGTCAAGAAATACTTGCCCAACTGACTGTGATCTCCTCTCGTGTCTTGCAACCAGAAATGGCTACTGAAAAGGGAGGAAGTCTTGCATCGGATTTAGCCGAGATGTCGCTCTCCGACTTCCTCAAGAATGATGTCTCTGCCCCGCCGGTGCATGACGACTACCACTTCCTTGCGAGACCTTCGGTTCCTTTCGGTTATCGCGAGAGAAGGTTTGTTTTGGACTGGGCCAAGAAATGCGGTAGTGTTCTTGTTATTGTTGTTACTACTACTTATACTACTTCTGCCGTCACCACCACCGATACTACTACTACTACTACTACTGCTACTACTACTACTACTACTACTTCTACTACTACTTATCCTACTACTACCACCATTGCCACCACCGACACTACTGACAATAGTATTATTTTTTCTACTACCACTATTTCTAATGATACTATTACTTCTACTACCACTACTTATACTACTACTACCATCGCTACTACTATGACCACCACCAAAATAATAATAGCAGTAATAATGATAACATGATAATGATGATAATTGTGATAATGATGATGATAATAATAATAATAATAATAATAATAATGATAATAATAATAATAATGATAATAATAATAGTAATTATGATTATGATAATAAAAGTAATCATTATTATTATCATTATTACTATCATCATCGTCATCATCACCATATTATTGTTTTATTTGTTCTTTTTAAATTATTTTTGACGATATAAATATCATTACAGATATTATTATCAATATTATAATTGCTATAATTATTATGAATACTGTGATTACCATTACTATTATTGTTTTTGTTATTATAACCATATTTTTTTTTCTTTTCGTACTGAGACACGATTATTTTTGCTTGGTATCGGTAAATGAAGAGTGACTATTATAATCGTGGTAATTATTGATACTGTTGTTATTAAGAAAATCGGTATTATTATCCTTACCTTTCTTACTAGCAACCATTTTCTAATTGGTTCCTAGTATATCTGGTAAAGAAGCAGGATGATAAAAAAAAATTCATGGACTGATTGTGATGAAAATTTATGAGTGGGTTGACCATATCCCAGAGTCCAATCAGTTTGATTTTGTTGGTGAATCGGATCTGCGTACAGATTAAGAGGCCTAGTTCAATGATTAATTGTCAGAGAGCCATTTATCAAAGAAATTTGGTTTATCTGCGCACTTCGAAACTGAATTTTTTACCACTGACAGAGGTCTATACTTTCAAAGTTTTGCATAATTGTTATTAGAATGATGATACTAATAGTGATAATAAAAAAAATATATATATTAAATATTAAAATCGTCTCTTTAAAATATTATCATGTGAATGCCTAATGCAGTATGGTACTTTTGACAAATAGTATCTGTTTCTGTAACACATCAGCACATGTATTCTAACATCAACATCTAGGAGGTTTGTAAGACTGGATGTTATCTGGAACATCATATCTTTTTAACTGTTACGATGAATTATTGTTTTTGTTATTATAACCATATTTTTTTTTCTTTTCGTACTGAGACACGATTATTTTTGCTTGGTATCGGTAAATGAAGAGTGACTATTATAATCATGGTAATTATTGATACTGTTGTCATTAAGAAAATCGGTATTATTATCCTTACTTTTCTTACTAGCAACCATTTTCTAATTGGTTCCTAGTATATCTAGTAAAGAAGCAGGATGATAAAAAAATTTACTGACTGATTGTGATGAAAATTTATGAGTGGGTTGGCCATAGCCCAGAGTCCAATCAGTTTGATTTTGATGGTGAATCGGATCTGCGTACAGATTAAGAGGCCTAGTTCAATGATTAATTGTCAGAGAGCCATTTATCAAAGAAATTGGGTTTATCTGCGCACTTCGAAACTGAATTTTTTACCACTGACAGAGGTCTATACTTTCAAAGTTTTGCATAATCGTTATTAGAATGATGATACTAATAGTGATAATGATAATAATAAAAAACAAATTAAAATCGTCTCTTTAAAATATTATCATGTGAATGCCTAATGCAGTATGGTACTTTTGACAAATAGTATATTTTTCTGTAACACATCAGCACATGTATTCTAACATCAACATCTAGGAGGTTTGTAAGACTGGATGTTATCTGGAACATCATATCTTTTTAACTGTTACGATGATATTAGGAAACTTTCGTGTGAAAAAAACTCTCCGATGTTTGCAGGGTCGGGATGTATAGTTGACTTAGTGCGCCAGGATACAATGTGGAGTTTGATCCAAGTATTATGAACATAGCTATTTTTTCTATATCTTTCTGATTCGGTTGTTTGAAAGTTTGTGATGGGCGAGTGCTATAATGGAATTACATATTCACAAATGGGTTACATATAGAGTAAGATATTTAAAAATTCCCTACACTTTGAAATGATACTTCTGTTGTTAGTTGATCATTGAAGATTTTACTGATAACTACTTCTAACAGATTCACCTCAGAGGTAGATTCAAGGGACCATGGACTATTTTCAGGATAATTCTCAGTTTGAATTTACTTGTAAAAGACTTCTAAGTATTTATGTACATTCTGTTCACTGAACACATGGTTAAGGGAATCTTGTAAGAAAGTGTTGCCTTGCCTTGGTTTGTATGTAAGCCCTTGTGTCATGGCATCCACCAGGGCTGGCCTTACGAGGTGCAAGACCCAATTGAGAACGATTTTGGTGGGTCAGGTTCTTAGCCAACTTGCAAAATGTCTATAGAATCACAGAAATTTAATAAAAAGGTCTATTATAGACCTTACATCCCTATGGTAAAATGGAAGGCAATGAAAATGTGTGCTTGAAAATACATACAAGCCAGTAGATTCCACTATAGCCTGAGCCCCATTAAGCGTGGGGTCCAATTGCTCCAAATTGGTTCTATTGGCTTATGGCCGGCCCTGGCTTCCTCATCGCTGCAGATTTTAGGTGGGGGACATTATCCGCATTCATCTTTGCTAGGAATAATGATGCACTCAGGTAAGTTTCTTGAGGGATACTGAAATTAAATTTGGTTAGTAGCTCAAGTCCTCTAGGAGTGGAGGTCTATGGAAGAGACCCATTTCGCCCTTATGGAATTTAAGGGAAATCGTATGATTTGTATGTTGTGATCGATGAGCTGGAAAGCCATCTGTAGGTCGACGGTGATCGTGGTTCCCTCCAGTTTATGTTTGAAGTGACATGCTTGAAAAGGTGAAAGGAAAATTGTCAGGTTCAGGAAATGGCTGTTCTTTTTAAATGCTAATGTACCTCATTTTCAATCACTATTGCTTCGATAGGGCGGCAAAGTAGATATACTGGCAGTTCAATCGTTTGGAATGGAGGGAGTAGCTTGTTGATGCTTGCTAAATGATTGCTGATACTGCTAGCAGGGTGCTCAAGTGAGTCTGCATTTTGTTTATTTGGGGGAGGTATTTATAGCATCTCTTGTTATATCATTGATGTTCCTGACATGACTCTACTAACTCGCGAGTTTTTGGATCAGGGATTCTTCACACACGATTTTTACTCTGTTTGATTGCATGGGTTGCAGGGCCAGTTTTAAGCCAACAGGACCAATTGCTCCCATTTGGACACACGCCTAAGGGAGTCAGTGCAATTTAGATTTGTTCGATCTTTAAACTAAAATTTTGATTGCTTTCCATTCTACCATAGAAATATAAATTCTGTAATAAACTGGCTTTTACATTTATACGATTCTATAAGACCTTGTTGCAAGTTGGCTGAGAACCTGGCCCACCAAAATTGTTCCCATTTGGGTCCCGCAGCTCCTAAGGCCGGCCCTGGGTTGTTATCTTTATGTTACCTATCGCAGTGACAGAGGATAACTCATCTAAATTTTTCTTCTTTGTCCAAAGTTTTATCCAAAATATTTTTCCTCCTAGCATGAAGGTTAATGTCCCCCAGTGTGATGAAGAGGGACTGTTGTATGTGTTCTCTGAGGATTTCTTGGATATGTAGTCTAGGTAGAAAATGTATTCTGTGCGATACCAGCTTACTGATTTCACGATATAGCTGTCTGGGCCGAGCTGCACGCCACAGTGTTTCAAGGTCATCATTAGATGGACTGATGCATTTTATAGTGCTGTAGAAGTGTACATATTTGATAAAAAAAAATCACTTCTGATACTATTTCTGCTCACGTCCATTGTTCTTTATGATTGGTACCCATCTCTAGTCCCGTGGTTTAGTGTCGTTTTGGAGCCATGTTTCTGGAATTATTGCAATATTGACGATGTGTTCTTGTGTGTGGTATCAATGTCGTCCATTTTGTTTCCGAGACAGGAAGCAATTAGAAGATAAATCCTAAGAAGCAATAAGCAATGGCTTACTTTGGCAGGCACTTTAATCAGTAAGTCATTTTATCTAAACACCCTGCATGCTGTGAGGCTTTGTCCATGTTTCCTTCTTTGGCCTTCACTGAATTAGGGAAGGATTCTGATGTAAGTTCATTGGCTTTGAGTCCTTTGCCTTTCACTGATGCTGGTGTAGTATGAGTGATTCACTTTGGCTCTGAATACACTTACGTTGTCCACTTTGGGGAAATAAACGAGTTAGTGATTTTCTGTGTGTACCTTCTTTATTTTCGAGGGGCAATTTGTTGTGCAGAGGTATAGACCTGGTATGAGAGCCCGTTGTAGGAGTTTAGCATTACATTCTTGTCATGGTTCCATAAGCGTAAACCCATTTTCCCCTCATTTAGGTCAGTATGATTCTCTTATTGGTAGGTAAGGGCTATAGTGACCATCAACAACATGCGCCGCGATGCTGCTGTCAGGATGGGCAACATAGGGTATGTGGTGATAGTTTGCATCATTCTGTTCATGGATTGGTGCAATTGGCAGAAAGGGACTTCTGTAACTTTGCTTGTTATTTTATTTTGTTCTGTATAAAACTACAATGAGGAGAGGGGCACCTTTGTTGTTCGTCTTTTCTGTTAATGTTTTTTTTGAGAAGGGAAAACTGAGGAGAAATTTGCTGTTTTACTGTGGTGACCACAGCTGTTTTTCTTATATGACGCGATCTCTATTTATTTTTCTTCAACTTGTGTATTGGATGTAGTAAGAGGTATTTCACTGTCCATGGGTCATGGAGATTACGTTAATATCACTATTATTATTAATATCATCATTATTGTCGCTGTAGTATTTGTTTTTGCATTTATTTATGTTCTTTGTTATTCTGAGTGGATGGACGTGTAACGGATAACTAGCATGTTGCGTGACTTACTGATTGCCATACATGTTGGATTCTGTACCTTTTAAAATGAAACTGGCTGGTAGCATGGAAAAAAAATCAATGTTAGAAAAGTCAGGTTTACACATACGACAAAAATTATATCATTTTGAAATTTACTCTAAAGGTAAAGCAGCAGACATAGATCAATCAGAAGTATAAATTCCTCAAAGAACAAAGGAGCTTCTGCACAGGTACACACAGACACACACACAACTTATCTTAAATCATCACTCCGGTGGGGTCTCTTGACTCCCCCCCCCTTGCAAGCGTAGTTGCACGATAGTCATTCCTCTCCCTTCCTCCTCTAGTCTCTGTGCTTGTGTCACCAACCAGACCTTTCGCGATCTCCTTTGTTTTGGCTGTCCTACTCCAGGTAAAGACTCCCATATGGTAGGTCAGAATACCTAAATGGGTTGGGTTGTTAAGGAAATGCTGGACGACTAAAATCCTTTGGCATTCAAGTTTATGTCGCTATTAATGCATATTATTATTATTTTTATTATTATTATTTTTTTTTTTATTTTTATTATTATTATTATTATTATTATTATTATTATTATTATTTTTTTTATTATTATTATTATTATTATTATTATTATTATTATTATTATTATTATTATGATTATTATTATTACTACTACTATTATTACTATTACTGTTATTATTATTATTATTATTATTATTATTATCATTTTTATTTTACTTCTGGATGACTGTTTAATTGTCGAGTTTTGAAATATATGAAATAATGTATAATTGCTAATGTCTATGTGATGGACTTATAAACCGATTGAGTGTTGTTTATCGTGGACTGCATGTTGCAAATATCTGATTTTGTACTTTGGTCGTTATGTTTAATGGAGTTTCCTGTATATTAGTTGAAAATGTTAACTAGCAACTACTTGTTTTTGTAGTTAACGGTAACTTTTGTGCGTTTTATTTCATTCTGTTTTATTTCTGCCTTCTTAGTTCTTCGTCTTCTATAGAATACTCTCATCGTCATCATCATCGCCATTGTCATCATCATCATAATTATCATCATTATCATCATCATCGTCATAATTATCATCCTTATCATCATCATCGTCGTCATCGTCATCGTTATCATCGTCATCATCATTATCATTATCATTATCATATCATCATCATCATCGTCATCATCGTCGTCGTCGTCGTCGTCAATGCTATCATCATCATTAATATGATATTGGTAGGAGATAGTATTTAACAGTGATGTTGACGATGATAATAATAACAAAAACAATATTAATAATGATGATAATGAGACAAAATATTATGATAAGTATAATGATGATAGTAATAATAATAATTATGATAATAATAATGATAATGCTGAGATGACAATAATAATGATGACATAATTATCTTCATCTTTCGCACCGGCAGAGGACCCAACCGAGGTCGCGGCGGCAGCAGGGGGGGCGGGGGGCAGGGGGCCCAACCAACAGCTTCCCGACCCAGAAGGGAGGGCGTGCGAGCGGGCGTGATCGTAGCGCATGACCCCCCGCCCATCAAACCCCTTCGGCGGAAGAACCAGCTGGCTCTCCCGAGTGAGTCCCTCCTCACCATGGGGCAGCACGAGGCCAAGCAGGTGAGGGAGGTAAGGGGAGGGGGAGAGGTAAGGGGATGAGGGAGGTGGAGGGGGGGGTAAGGGGGGAGAGATGGGGGCAGGGAGAGGTGGGGGGAGGGATAATGGGAGTGGGGGAGTAGGAGGGAGTGGAGGGGGGAGGAGGAGGTGGAGGTGGAGGTGGAGGGGGGAAGCGAGGAGGAGGAGGGGAGAAGACGAGGAGACGGAGGGAGAAGACGAGGAGGATGGGGGAAGACGAGGAGGAGGGAGGAAGACGAGGAGGAGGAGGGAGAGAAGGAGAGGAGTAGAAGGGGGAAGACGAGGTGGAGGGGTGAAGACGAGGAGGAGGGGATGGAAGACGAGGAAGAGAGGGAAGATGAGGAGGAGGAGGGGAGAAGACGAGGTGTAACCATTGTATTTACATATATTATGTCTGCTGTAATTATTATTGTGTCCATCGATTATAATTTGCACATGTATGCTTTTGCTACTGTATTCTATATGATGCAAGCACAATGTAATCTGCATCTTTCATGTTACTCTAATTGTTATATATATATTCTACCACATACACATATATACATACATATACGTACGCTCGTTGCTTCACCTATCTGTCTACCCCTCTCACAGTGTTGTTTGTCTTTCCCTTTGCAAGAGCTATGTATTGATGCAACACTTCCTTCATCACATTCCAAATGTCACGTGTCACAAGAAAACACGTGATTCACACATCTCCTGAGACAAGTCACACATTGTGGTAGAGAGTCTCCTCTCGGGGAGCAGAGGAGCAACACCTCGCTCCTCGGAAGAGGAGCAGCCCTCACTCCAACGTCCTACTGTTAAAGCTTTGCAATAAACCAAGAAGGCTGTTCCTGCCGTGTTCTTCACACCCTAGGCCACGTTACCCACATACAAGCAGTGTCCAAGTCGGACCTGTTAAACGAGGAGGAGGGGGGAGACGAGAAGGAGGGGGGTGGAAGACGAGGAGGAGGGGGGAAGACGAGAAGGAGGGGGGTGGAAGACGAGGAGGAGGGGGGGAATGACGAGAAGGAGGGGGGTGGAAGACGAGGAGGAGGGGGGGAATGACGAGGAGGAAGGGAGTGGAAGACGAGGAGGAGGGTGGAAGACGAGAAGGAGGGGGGGGGGGGGGGTGGCGAGGAGGAGGGGAGTGGAAGACGAGGAGGAGGGTGGAAAACGAGAAGGAGGGGGGGATGACGAGGAGGAGGGTGGAAGACGAGAAGGAGGGGGGGATGACGAGGAGGAGGGGAGTGGAATACGAGGAGGAGGGTGGAAGACGAGAAGGAGGGTGGAATACGAGGAGGAGGGGGAAGACGAGAAGGAGGGGGGTGGAAGACGAGGAGGAGGGGAGTGGAAGAAGAGGAGGAGGGTGGAAGACGAGAAGGAGGGAGGAATGACGAGGAGGAGGGAGGAAGACGAGGAGGAGGGTGGAAGACGAGAAGGAGGGGGTGGAAGACGAGGAGGAGGGGGGAATGACGAGGAGGAGGGGGGGATGACGAGGAAGAGGGGGGAGACGACGCGGAGGGGGGGATGATGAGGAGGGGGGTGGAAGACCAGGAGGAAGGGGTGGAAGACGAGGAGGAGGGGGCAGACGAGGAATAGGAGGAGAGAAAGATGAGTAGGACGAGGGAGAGAAGGCGAGGAGTAGGAATGGGGAAGACGAGGAGGAGGGGGGGGCGAGGAGGTAGAGAGAGAGAGAGAGAGAGAGAGAGAGAGAGAGAGAGAGAGAGAGAGAGAGAGAGAGAGAGAGAGAGAGAGAGAGAGAGAGAGAGAGAGAGAGAGAGAGAGAGAGAGAGAGAGATAGAGCTAGAGCTAGAGATAGAGCTAAAGATAGAGAGAGAGAGAGATAGAGATAGAGCTAGAGCTAGAGATAGAGCTAAAGATAGAGAGAAAGAGAGCGAGAGAGAGAGTTAGAGAGTTAGAGAGTTAGAGAGTTAAAGAGAGATAGAGATAGAGATAGAAAAAGATAGATAAAGAGAAGGATATAGATAGAGAGAAAGAGATAGAGGGAGAAAGAGAAAGAGATAGAGAGAAAGAGTGAATGAGTGAGTGAGTGTGTGTGTGTGTGTGTGTGTGTGTGTGTTTGTGTGTGTGTGTGTGTGTGTGTGTGTGTGTGAGAGCGAGAGAGAGAGAGAGAGAGAGAGAGAGAGAGAGAGAGAGAGAGAGAGAGAGAGAGAGAGAGAGAGAGAGAGAAAGAGAAAGACAGAGAGAGAGAGGGAGAGAAAGAGAAATAGAAAGAAAGAGAAAGAAAGAGAAATAGAAAGAAAGAGAAAGAAAGAGAGAAAGAAAAAGAGGAAGAGGAAGAGAAAAAAGAATAAGAAAGTAAAAGAGAGCGAAAGAGAAAGTGAGAGAAAGATAAAGAAAGAATGATAAAGATAGAAAGATAAAGAGGGAGAAGGATGAAGAGAAAGAAAGATAAAGAGAGAGAGAGCAGAAAGGGAAAGAGAAAGAGAGCAGAAAGGGAAAGAGAAAGAGAGAAAGAAAGAGAAAGAGAAAGAGAAAGAAAGCGAGAGAAAGAGACGGAGAAGGAGAAGGAGAAAGAGAAGGAGAAAGAGAAGGAGAAGGAGAAGGGGGAAAGAGAGAGACAGAGACAGTGAGACAGAGACAGAGAACAAGACAGTGAGACAGAGATAGAGACAGAGACAGAGACAGGGAGACAGAGACAGGGAGACAGAGACAGGGAGACAGAGACAGGGAGACAGAGACAGAGACAGAGACAGCGACAGCGACAGAGACAGAGACGGTGAGACAGAGACAGAGACAGAGACAGAGACAGAGACAGAGACAGAGACAGAGACAGAGACAGAGACAGAGACAGAGACAGAGACAGAGACAGAGACAGAGACAGAGACAGCGACAGAGACAGAGACGGTGAGACAGAGATAGAGTGGGCGAAGTAACCTGAGCGCCCTACGCCCGCCTTGGCTTCCCGCAGGTGAGGGATGGCAGCGGGAGGTTAGACGGCGACGATGACCTGGAGGTGGTGTTGACCAACGGCCAGCCGGAAGAAGAGGTCAGCTTCGTCTACCACCAGAAGATGTCGTTCTCGGCAGGTCAGCGATGCCATTTCCTACCAGTTGCTGACCTTACCGATGTCCGACGGGATACTGTGCTCAAGGTGAATGCGGGAGTTGGTTTGCACTCTTGGTTTATCTTAGTATTGCAAGAAAGAAGGAATCAAAGTTAAATCAGAAGTAAGTGACAGAAGTTTGTAAAAACAAAAACAAACTTGAATCGTTAAAAAAAAATTGAAATAGAAAAAAATCAAACAAAAAAATGAAAATAATAACAAACAACCAAGCAACAATGATAACAACAATACTAACATACTCTAAAAAAATGTCTCGGCCAGTTACTTGTGGGCTTGCTGAATGCCGGCGCGCGAGGGGTGGTGTACATGGGCGTGGCAGAGGACGGCACTGTACACGGGATCACCGCCGAAGCACAGATGATCGCGCAGTTCGTACAGGGCATCATGAACACCGTCAAGTTCTACCTCATGCCCCGACTTCATGCCCCGCAATATGGTAAGTTGGGACAATGCTTCGTATCATAAGCCGATCCCACGTAGGAATGAATATCTAATTCGTGATTATAACATTAGGATGCTTGCTGGACATTCTCATCCTAAGCATCTCATCCGTAGGACATCCTTCTTACGCCACTGAATATCTGTTATCCTATTTCGTCTTTTGTTATCTTTTATCTTCTTAGGAGTTCGGTACACCAACGTGATGGCGAGCAGAGGCCAGATCCTGAATAACGTGTGGGTGGTGGAGCTCCACGCTGTCCCTCAGATAGTAAGGCGATAAAGCGATCTTGTACTTGGAATATGATTCGACGATTGAATAGTGCGATAAGGAAGCTTTGTTAGAATGACGTGTATAGGTGTTGCGTGAATAATGATAAAGATACAAAGACGGTTTGTTATGTTGTTAGCATGTGAGTTTAAAGGCGTTTTTATCACTTTTTTAGATATATTTTTTATGTGTTAGTTATGAAAGAGGTGGAATTTTTTTTTCCTTGCCAGATTCACAACATATCTGTCAAATTTCTCGGCTTTACCACACTGCCTAACCTTCCGGCACAGCAGCTTTGTTTGTGCAACATGTATCATCACCATATTTTTAGGTCCTTGTCATATTTACCTCATCCTCGCCCTTGCAACTTGTAGAAAACCAATATTTAGAGGTCCCTATACCGGTGTATGTGTATCTTTTTTTTCAAGTTTGCCGCATGCACGCAATGTTCAACTTGACCCTTACAAATACCAGATATACATCTGTAATTACCACGTCTGACCCGTTACCATGACTACGAATTATTCTCTACTGCCTTTAGATGCGTGTATTCATATCTTTCCCTTCCTCTGTTGTCTAGTTTTCTGTCTGCCTCCTCTTCTATATCCCTATCACCCCAATTTCCTTCTCCTTCTCTATGTCTCCCCTTTCCTCCTCCTCCTTCTGCTCCTCCTCCTTCTCCTCCTCCTCCTTCCCCATCTACCCCCTCTCCTCCCTCTTCCCCATCTCCTTTATTTCCCCCCCCTCCCCCTCCCCCCGTCCCCTCTCACCCCACCCACTACTCTCTCGCAGGAACACTACTACAACTCGGTGATGGACCTGAACTACTACATCCGCCACAGCACGGCTACCAGGACCCTCTCCTTCCCGGCCTTCTGCCACGCCATCGTCGCCAGGACCGCCGAGGGGATGAACGAAGAGGTCAAGAAGCTCCAGGACCGCGTGACCTGTCTGGAGGAGGCGCTGAAGGAGGCGGGCGTGGACACTTCTTCCGTAGGGCCTCACGTGTGCTCCCTCTGTTACTTCAACGACTGTCCGGCGCAG
>BOPN01001665.1:260000-270000 GCA_017312705.2 Penaeus japonicus
GCGGGAATAAAGATAATGTAATTAGATTACTATAAACAGCAAAGTAGAGAAGATAACACGTTTTTTTTTCTTTTTCTTTTTGAATGCAGAATTCGCGATATGGATTCTCTCGTATTTTTTATATCTTAACCTAGCTTGTCATTATTCACACACGCGCGCACACACACACACGCACACACACACAGATATACACACACACACATACATATATATATATATATATATATATATATATGCCATATATATATATATATATATATATATATATATATATATATATATATATTATATATATATATATATATATATATATATATGCCATATATATATATATATATATATATACATATATATATATATATATATATTATATATATATATATATCACGCATGTATTTGATATGAAAATGAATCTGATTGAATATAATTTCAGTGAAAAGATAAATACAAGAACACGTTGCATTTACCGAGGTGAAATTACTCCTAGCGCACTTATTAATTAAACGAAATTCCCTTATAGGCCAGGTAATTATTGTACATTACATCAGTAAAGTATTCTTAGAACATATACCCACGTAAAAATATATACATATGATTTGTATCCTAAGCACCAGGACTATAACAGATACTGGTGGATATTCTCAAACGATCGTATAATCGCGTTTTGGGTGTATTTTTTAGATATTGTATAGTCAAGGTTTCTGTTTACTTTACTTCATTAAGCAATCCACATTTTGCAAATTATTCATAGGCGAGATTGCACATTGAAATTCAGTTTTCGGAGTTTTGACTACCAAATTGCTGATGGCATTATATTACTATGCCGTAAAATCCATCTTTGATGCTAATCAAGTAATATCACTTATCAGACCGATATAAATCAATCATATGTAATCTATAGTCTTATATATATCTTATGTATAATCTAGTACGTCACAGATATATCTATATATGTATGTAGGTCTATGTGTAAATCTGAATTAAATTACACATTATTTAAAGAAGGGAAAAAAAGAAGTGAATAAGCCTTTTCCGCACATGGCTGACCCGCTGGAGACCAAGGACTCAGGCAGGAACGGTAATGTCATCCAGTCATTGTTCTTCGTCCATAATTAAGGTTAATCCATCACACACGAGTTAACCTAAACAGCAACATGGCGTCTCGCAAATTCGCCCCCACGCATTACCTTCACTTAAACGCGAGGCTTAATTTGTGTAAATCTAATGAAATCCTCTTGCGAGTCTCCCACCTACAAATATTAGCATATATGCCAACATGAAATATATTAAGTTATCGCTATCCGTTCTGAAACACCAACTCCCCAAAAAGAAAAGGAAAAAGAAGAGGAAAAAAAGTCGGAGAACCCATCCAGACCGTGGGGCTCGCTGAAGTAAGCAAATATTGACAATTTTCGAAACCTTGGATTCGGCTCGGCCTTCCCGCTAACGGATTCCTGATGAAGCTGGGAGGGAGGCTAATTATTTCGTTCAGCTGTTTATTTTCTGTAAATACGACCGTCGATATTCGGTGTTTTTTTCGGGACTTGGCGATAGCTTCCGTCGCGAAATGAATCCCGTGTCCGAAGGATATGAAGTAGTCGATAGGATGGTCCGCTCAGTTGAGTCACGAGACTGGAAATAGGCGTTTGCCGGCGTGAAGGAAATTCCATTAGGACGAAAAGCTTTGGAATGCAAATGGGTCATTGAGGGAACTAAAAATAAATGGCTTAAAAGCTGACTGAGCACAAGTTTTGTAATTAGAAACATTTTCGGTTCGTCGAGCGCCATTTTCTAATGAGTTCCTATCCTGAGTTAATTACAACATTTAAATTACATGAGTGAATCCAGGCAGATTGGAAGGGAAAATATTGGCCCGAAAGAGGCGGAGATTTGGCGGGAAACGCGACGGCGGATAAGGGCAGACATTTCACCAAATTCTCAAGAAATCACGGTATCATGTGACTGCTGTCGTGTTATTGGTATCCAATGCTTAACTTTTTTGAACATGTATGATGTCCTGTCTTTCTGAATGTGAGTATTATAAGTTTGGGTAGGTTTTGTGATTTAGGAAATGGATGAAAATAATTTATGTCGAAAATAAACGAATAAATGCAATAACGAGAATTCTCTCTATGTTTCGAAATATCTGGATTAACTTCTAGAGAACTCGTAGGCAAATAAACATATTACGAGAAGACATCAACACAAAAACGCATTTGTTTCATATTCTTACTTTTTTTCTTAAACGCAAACAGGGATCAATCAGCGTCTCCCAAAGATGAAACGAAAAGAAATCAGAAAATCAAAAACTATTCGGCATCTCGCTCAAGGTCGGCGCCCACACTCGCGCACAAAAATTACGAAGCATTCTTGATCTGCAAGGACTCATTCCAAGTCTAACCTTCACCCTTCGAGGAGGCTTAGAGAACCTAACCCTCAAGGACAACTATATTTCACCAAGGTCCTCCTTGACACTCCCGTTTACACTCCCAAAGACTTAGTTTCAGGACACGTCTCCCCCTTCCCCCCCCCCCCCCCCCCCCCCCCCCCCCCCCCCCCCCACGCAATCAACCCTCAACTACCTCGCCACCTTTTGCGTCCCCCATCTATTCCATTCACCCCCCACCACCCCCCAACCTTCCAACCTCCCCCTCCCTCCCCTTTCCCTCCCCCCCTCCCCTCCTCCACTCTACCCCCAGAAGGAATAGATTGTGATTTGATTTGCTCGACATCTTCAAAAGAGTGTTCAATCTTTTGAAGTCTTGACGTTCATTCTCTCGCGTGCTGTTTCCCCTTCAAGGAGATTCTGGGGAAGCAGCGACGACCGAAACGCCTTTGGTAAGTTTATTCATAGGTTTCTTCGGCTGTGTCAGCGTGTGAGAGTGAGTGTGAGTGAGAGTGGGGAGAGTGAGTGTGAGAGTGAGGGCGACAGGGTGAGTGAGAGTGAGAGTGAGAATGAGAGTGAGGGAGAGATTGAGAGTGATAATGAGAGAGTGAGAGTGAGAGTGAGTGTGAGAGTGAGAGTGACAGTGTGAGTGAGAGTGAGGGAGAGAGTGAGAGTGAGAATGAGAGTGAGGGAGAGAATGAAAGAAAGAAGGAAAGTGACAGTGAGAGTGAATGTGAGAGAGCAAGAGAGGGAAAGAAATAGGGAAACTGGGGTGAGAGAAGAGAAAAGAGAGAAGCGAGAAAAGAAAAGAGAAAAGAAAGAAGGGAGGAGAGAGATAGAAATAGACAGAGAGCTCGAGAGAGAGAGAGAGAGAGAGAGAGAGAGAGAGAGAGAGAGAGAGAGAGAGAGAGAGAGAGAGAGAGAGAGAGAGAGAGAGAGAGAGAGAGAGAGAGAGAGAGAGAGAGAGAGAGAGAGAGAGAGAGAGAGAGAGAGAGAGAGAGAGAGAGAGAGAGAGAGAGAGAGAGAGAGAGAGAGAGAGAGAGAAAAGAGAGAGAGAGAGATAGGTAGAGAGAGAGAGAGAGAGAGAGAGAGAGAGAGAGAGAGAGAGAGAGAGAGAGAGAGAGAGAGAGAGAGAGAGAGAGAGAGAGAGAGAGAGAGAAGAGAGAGAGAGAGATAGATAGATAGAGAGAGAGAGAGAGAGAGAGAGAGAGAGAGAGAGAGAGAGAGAGAGAGAGAGAGAGAGAGAGAGAGAGAGAGAGAGAGAGAGAGAGAGAGAAAGTGAGAGAGAAAGTGAGATAGAGATAGATAGATAGATAGAGAGAGAGAGAGAGAGAGAGAGAGAGAGAGAGAGAGAGAGAGAGAGAGAGAGAGAGAGAGAGAGAGAGAGAGAGAGAGAGAGAGAGAGAAAGAGAGTGAGAGAGAAAGAAAGAGAAAGAGAGAGAAAGAGAGAAAGAGAGAGGGATATAGATAGATAGTAGAGAGAGAGAGAGAGAGAGAGAGAGAGAGAGAGAGAGAGAGAGAGAGAGAGAGAGAGAGAGAGAGAGAGAGAGAGAGAGAGAGAGAGAAGGAGATGAGAGAAAAGAAGAGATAAGAGAGAAGAGAAAAAAGAAAAGAGAAAAGAGAAGAGCAGAGAGAGGGAGAGATTGAGAGAGAGAGAGAGAGAAAGACAGACAGAGAGAGAAAGACAGAGAGAGAGAGAGAGAGAGAGAGAGAGAGAGAGAGAGAGAGAGAGAGAGAGAGAGAGAGAGAGAGAGAGAGAGAGAGAGAGAGAGAGAGAGAGAGAGAGAGAGAGAAGGAGGTGAGAGAAAAGAAGAGATAAGAGAGAAGAGAAAAAAGAAAAGAGAAAAGAGAAAAGAGAAGAGCAGAGAGGGGGAGAGATTGAGAGAGAGAGAGAGAGAGAGAGAGAGAGAGAGAGAGAGAGAGAGAGAGAGAGAGAGAGAGAGAGAGAGAGAGAGAGAGAGAGAGAGAGAGAGAGAGAGAGAGAGAGAGAGAGAGAGAGAGAGAGAGAGAGAGAGAGAGAGAGAGAGAGAGAGAGAGAGAGAGAGAGAGAGAGAGAGAGAGAGAGAGAGAGAGAGAGAGAGAGAGAGAAAGAAAAAGAGAGAGAGATAGATAGAGAGAGAGGGGGGGAGAGTGAAAGAGAGAGATGGATGAAGAAAGGGGAATATAAGCATAGAATGAAAGAAACGAGACAAGAGAAGCGAAAAATATCTGATAACAAATGCAAGCCAAGCAGAGCTACGGTTTGAATGAGTCCAGTCCTTAAAGCACAGGAAGGAACACCTCGGAGCAAGCAAACTTATAGAGACATCACACACACACACACACACACACACTGTATCCTATTTGCTGAAAATGTGGACTTACTATTTTCTACGTTCTCACCGTTCAAACATACGTCCATCTTAAACGCCATTTTAACATTGCTCTTGGTATATCTATAAGAAAATAGAGATACAAAGGTCTGGAAGCAACCGATTTCAAGAATTTGAGTATGATGACAAGAATAAGTTTTGACCGAAGAAGCCGAAGCCCACAGGTAAAGAAAGAAGGCAAGGCGGACGTGAACACAAAGCTGGACAACAAACACTCGAGACCTTTGTGGTAACATGGATGGTCGACTTTACTTCTGACTTATTTTCGGAACTTCAAAAAAAAAAGAAGAAGAAAAAAGAAAACAGTTTTATTTTTATTTATTTTTTTCCCTTAGCTCGACCAATTCTTCCACTTAACCCTTTAGTATCTCGTAAAGGCAGCCAGCCAAGCCAGCCGTATGAAGAATTTTTTGGAATGAATGACTCGTTCTTTTAAGAAAGTTTGGATGTCAGATTTTTTTTTTTGGGGGGGGGGAGGCAATGGCTGAACGTCTTTTTGTCGACAGTTATCTTAAGTCTGTCGCCAACATCCTCAAGTGCAGGATATTTGGGCGTGCCGAGAACCCGAGTCCCTCTTTTGTGCGGCGGTTGTGACAACACGGGGAACAATGCCTTAAAACTTTATCCTCACGCTTAAACTGACCAACTTGCCCCGGACTCGTCACTTTCACGCACACGCACACACACACACACATACATACACACACACATACACACACACACACACACACACACACACACACACACACACACACACACACACACACACACACACACACACACACACACACACACACACACACACACACACACACACACACACAGACACACACACACACACACATATACACACACTGACAGACCAAAAGAAAGAGATAGATAGAGAGAGAGAGAAAGAGAGAATGAGATAGATAGATAAATAAATAGATAGATAAATAGATGGATAGAAAGATAGATAGATAGAGAGAGAGAGAGAGAAAGAGAGAATGAGATAGATAGATAAATAAATAGATAGATAAATAGATGGATAGAAAGATAGATAGATAGAGAGAGAGAGAGAGAGAAGAGAGAGAGGGAGGGAGAGGGAGAGGGAGAGGGAGAGTGACAGTGAGAGAGAGAGTGCGAGAGAGAGAGTGTGAGTGTAGAGAGAGAGAGAGAGAGAAAGAAAGAAAGAAGAGAGAAAGTTAAAGACCGATAGAAAAAGAGAAAGAATATTTGGTCTTTGATCAGCTAGATGCATCAAAATTCCCGGCCAGGCATAACATGGATATTAAACTATCAAATTCCCATTATAATTTTGCCTATCACGTGTTTAATATACATGTCCCGTCATCAGGAGGAGCCATACTTATCAATATGATCACTTGACATGACTTGATTGATTTTCTGAAGTTTGATTATAATTTTTTTAAAGATAAGTGAGTTTTGGATAAAGAAAATGTATGTGACAAGTGAGTGAATTGAAAAGGAAGAATTTCACAATGGAAAATATTTAACTGATGTTTCGATAGTACAAGAAAAATGATTGAGAGAGAAAGGGAAGGATAGACTGGAATATTTAGGGTGTGGTAGGCAGAGGCATATTTAAGGTGTAGTAAAAAGGGGGGGCATTTGTAAGGCGTGGTGCAAAAGGGGCATATTTAGGATGTGGCAAAAAAGGGGTATATTTAGGGCGTGGTAAAAAAAGGCATATTTAGGGCGTGGTAGAAAGGGGCACATTTGGGGTGTAGTAAAAAAGGGGCATATTTAGGGCGTGGTATAAAGGGGGCATATTTAGGGCGTGATAAAAGAGGGGCATATTTAGGGCGTGATAAAAAATAGCATATTTAAGGCGTGGTAAAAGGGGGCATATTTAGGGCGTGGCAAAAAGGGGGCATATTTAGGGCGTTGTTTAAAAACTGGGTATATTTAGGACGTGGTAAAAAGGGGGCATAATTAGGGCGTGGTAAAAAGGGGGCATATTTAGGGCGTTGTTTAAAAACTGGGTATATTTAGGACGTGGTAAAAAGGGTTTTATTTAGGGCGTGGTAAAAAAGGGGCATTTTTAGGGTGCGGTAAAAAAAGGGCATATTTAGGGCGTGGTAAAAAAGGGGGCATATCTAGGGTGTGATAGAATGACAGAGTAAGAACTGAGTGTGATAGACAAGATATCTAGAATGTGATAGATAGGACCATATTTAGGATGTGCTGGACAGGGGCATATCTAGGATGAGTTAGACAGGGACAGCTTTATGATGTGACAGATAGAGGTATATGTATGGTACGATAGATTGGAATATATTTAGACTATGATAGACTGTGAGATATCTAGGGTGTGGTAAACAAGGACAAAGTTAGGGTTTGAATGGGGCATATTTTTGGGTATGTTAGACAAGGGTACCTTACGAGTGTGATAGACAGGGACTTATCTATGTGATAGACAGGGACTTATCTATGTGATAGACAGGGACTTATCTATGTGATAGACAGGGACTTATCTATGTGATAGACAAGGACTTATCTATGTGATAGACAGGGACATGTTTTGGGTATGATAGACAATGTTATGATTAGGGTGAGATAGACAGGGCAGATATAAGATGTGATAGACAGATTTAGGGTATACAGGGTCCTAGCAAATTGGAATGGTGGGCCCAGAATAAATTTTGATTAAATATTCTTTTATATCATGTTAATTAAAACTTTCTCATCTTTTTGTGTTACGGTAGCACGAATTTGTAATGCAGTGTAGTACATACAGTGTTCGAACAGATAAAGTCTGGGTTTTATATTTTCATTTAAAATAGTTTTATTCATTCTTTGCAACTTCGGTCATATGGTTCATCTAACGCATAAAAGTTCACATTATAACTTAAAGTATACTAATAGAAACAAACCAGCCACTGTTGAGATTAAATTGATTTTTTTAAATATATATATATATTATATATATATATATATATATATATATATATATATATATACATATATATATATATATATATATATATATATATATATATATATATATATATTATATATATATATATATATTGATCACTGAGAATATGTCAAGTCAATATATGGAAATCTGCTGGTGATATATTGAACTGCAAAATGCAACAAATCCTCATTAATCTGATTTGTGCAAAGTTATATAAATTTACTTCTTATCGTTGCCCTGTCAAATAAAAAGAGTATCAAAATTGAGAGTGAAAAAGAGTGGAAGAGTGAATGGAAGTGAGAGAAGAGATGGAGAGAGAAGAGAGGTAGAACAAAAGAAAATTTATTTAAGGGACATTATTTTGCGCAAGTATGTGACCCAGGGATCGAAATAAGCTACTTCGAGACGAAGAGGAATTTTTCAAATCAGGGAGAAGTACACAGTGAAATTATAATTACATAAATAATAGTTAATTTGTTAGTAATGATAATACAAATTGCTGTGACTGGCCTCGGGCAGCTAACGGGCGAAAATCGACCACGATTCGGAAATGAGTTATTCACTCTTCTGTTCTAATTATACAATATCGGTGCAGTCCGTACACATCCATGTAGACCTTTGGCGCAAATGGCACTATCGACTTCAAGAGATTCACAGTAACAGAGCTCAATGTCTTCGGCCGTCGAGGTCGAGATGGCCACAATAAGACTTTTTGACTTTGACGAGTTTATTGAGACAAGTGATTACGTACTATAAGAGCTTAGTAGAAGAGGAAGTTTTCAGGACTTCGAAACGTCACGACTTCTTATACGTTCCTGTTGTGGTTGTGTTATATTTATCTGTGTGTACACGTTATTGTGTTTACCCATTTTTTCGTTTTGATCTTTGAAGCCGAATGCGTCCGGGTACCTGTTGGTTGACTGACTTGTCTTCTCCCGTGTCCAGGACGTCAACCAATCAATCAACCAAATAACAAAGTAAGAGCCGGGGAAGGAAGAGGTGGAAGTGGGAAGGGAGGGGGGGAGGAGAAGGTGAAATTCAAAATTGAAGGAAATTGGAGGTTTGAAGGAGAGGGCGAAACCCCTTGTATGTTTATCTTCATTTTCCGTTCATGTCTGGAGCCGAGGAAGCATAGCAGATAAGAACAAGCTGTATTTACTGAGATTATTCTATATATTGTTTAAGGAAGAAGCCGTTTCTTCTTTTATTGTTTTCTTGGTGGATTTCAAGTATAAAATGAATATCTGAACAGGTAAGCAAGCAAACAATATGTGAAAAACTAACTATTTTTGTTTTAACTTCTCGTGGCATAAAATAACGTAAACTAGTAGAGGAGAGCATAGGTATATATAATACAGTAAATAATAATATAATAGAGTGATCAACAACACAAACATGGAAAAGAAGTACAGGTCAACTCCTAAACAATGAGGCACTGTGCCTAAATCTCACTCATTCTTTACTATTGGCATTACTCTTTAATTACCCTAGTTACCACAATGAAGATGAGTTTATTTACCTTTTTTCCTCTCTTTTTTTAAAGCTCGCCACTTCTGACCATTTTATTTTCTTTCAGTCTCGCCCCTTCTGGCCATTTTTTTTATTTTTTTTTCTCAGTCTCGCCCCTTCTGACCATTTTTTCTTTCTTTTTTTTTCTCAGTCTCGCCACTTCTTACCTTTTTTTCTTTCTTTTTTATGTTAGTCTCGTCACTTCTGACCATTTCTTATTTTTTTTTCTCTTAGTCTCGCCCCTTCTGACCATTTTTTTTTTTTTTTCTCTCAGTCTCGCCCCTTCTGACCATTTTTTTTTTCTCTAAGTCACGCCACTTCAGACCATTTTTTTCTCTTTTTTTCTCAGTCTCGACACTTTTCCCGTTCCTTGTACCATCCCTTCGCCTTCTACCCTGACGTGCCTGACCTTATTCCATGAGCTCTTGCATGCTGGACTCGACGTGGAATTCATAATCTCCGTCATCATGAGAATATCGCTCTGTCAGAATACTTATGACGACCATAACACTGAGTTAAATCTGAGGATGAATTTGCAACGGGGCACACAAGAACATGATTTGTTTTTTGTAATTTCCTCCATAGTTGGACATGCATGGAAAGAAAAGGAAAAATAGAGGCAAATCTACCTGAAAAATATACATGATATAGTTTAAATGATTTTCAATTAGCGACAGTGGTATGGAAGACCCTCCCAGTCGAAGAGAATTCAAAATGTCTAAAATGTTATGACACGAAGATAAAAAAGTAAACTGTAAATTAATTACGAAGAATATGGTTGAATATCGATCAAAACGTAGGTGGGTGAAA
>BOPN01001666.1:0-2500 GCA_017312705.2 Penaeus japonicus
ATTTTCGTTCTTTCTCTCTCATTCTCTGGATTCACTCTTCATGATTTTCGTTCTTTCTCTCTCATTCTCTGGATTCACTCTTCATGATTTTCGTTCTTTCTTTCTCATTCCCTGAATTCACTCTTCATTTCACCAATTTTCTGTATCTTTGACTTATTTATTATCTGTTATTCATCGTAAAGTCATTAAAAGCCTTAGCGAATTTGTGTATAACTTGGCTGTGGTTAGTCGATTCCATTTGTAGATTAAGAAAGTGAATAATTTTTAGGTATAAATGTCAAAATTTCAGCGAAGGATTATTCATAACAACAATCTCCTTACAAACATGTAAATGTCTTTTATTTCTCCACTCGACACAAATTGAAAAAAAAAAACATAATACAAATACATAATCACTTTAATCACAAAAAGATAAATCAACCTTTTAAATAATTTCAGTAATAAATCAATTGTTATTATCATCATTATTGTAATCATCAATGTTACTCCTAGTATTACGATTTTTATCATAATCATTATCCTTACCATCATTTTCATTATCATTATTATCATTATCTTCCTCATTATCACTATCCTCCTTCTTATCACTATTATCATCATTATGATTATAATTATTATTGGCAGCATGATGATTATCTGCATTATCTTTATTAAAATTACTATTATTGTTATTGTTGTAATAATCATTATTAATATTCTCATTACCATCATTATTATAGGTATCATCATTATTATCATTATTGGTATCATTATTATCACGATCATTAATATTATCCTTAATAAGAAATTTTCTATTATTGTTATTATTACTATTATTACGACTATTATTGTTTTCATCATTATTTCCATTATCACTATAATTACTTTTATCATTATTATCCTTAATATCTCTCAATATCCTACTGTACAGTCTTTATGATTTTTACTTTATATTGATTTTGCAATATCCAACACACACTTCCAAGGAGACTCCTATCTGATCTCGTCAACATGGCAAACATTGCAAACAAGAAAGGGCTCAGAGCCAATCCTTGATGCAATCCCACCTCCACTTTAAACACACCTGTCTCTCCTACCACATATTTCACCGTTGCAACACTAGTCTCGTATACATCTTGCATAGCCCTTGCAAACTTCTCTGGTACTCCTAAATTCCTATGAGGATTACATAGTACGCATTAGCATACTATATGATATGTTTATATAATCTGTTTAGGTATGATATCAAATAAATTGATATACTTACTTTATAATCCTTAATCTTCTTCATACAATACAACACAACCCTGTCATGTGCTCTCTCTAAGCCAACGAATACACAGAGCTTCTCCTTCTGGTTTTCATTTTACTTTACACCAAACACTCTCAAAGCAAATATTGCATCTGTGGTGTTCTATACTGGCAGATCATCACAGATCATCACATCTCCTTTATGCTTAGTTTCTATTCTCTCTTTCCTGTGACTTCATATTCATATTGTCTCCTGTGAACATGGTTTCTACTATCTCTCTCCTGTGACTTTATGCTTATATTGGCTCTCCTTTGAGCATGGTTTCTAGTGTCTCTTTCCCGTGACCTCATGCTCATATTGTCTCTCCTTTGAGCATGGTTTCTAATTCCTGTGACTTTATGCTCATATTGGCTCACCTTTGAACATGGTTTCTTCTGCCTCTTTCCTGTGACTTCATGCTCATATTGGGTCTCCTTTGAGCATGGCTTCTACTGAATCTTCCCTCTAACTATATGCTCATATTGCCTTTCCTTCAGCCTAACTTCTACTGTATATTTCTTCTAACTTCATACTGTGTGATGATCACCTCTATACCTATATAATTATCGTAGTCTAACGGTGATCTTTCGAATCATTTGGTGTTATGAAATATATTTCAATAAAACCCAGCTATTCAAATGGTATTTAATAATAACCAATTTACTAGATTACTAATGAATGGAATCGAATGACCGCAACAAAGGCATATATAAATGAAACAAATCAATTTGGATATTAACGAAAATGTAGAGTTGTGTGTAAGTCAGGAGTAAAAAACATACGTAGACCAAAAGAGAGGACGTGAGAACGACAACAAAGGAAAATAATCATATAAAGGAGAGGGAGAGAGAGAGAGAGAGGAGAGAGAGAGAGAGAGAGAGAGAGAGAGAGAGAGAGAGAGAGAGAGAGAGAGAGAGAGAGAGAGAGAGAGAGAGAGAGAGAGAAAGAGAGATAGAGAGAGAGAGAGAGTTAGAGAGAGAGAGAAAGAGAAAGAGACAAAGACAGAGACAGAGAAAGAGAAAGAGAAAGAGAGAAAGAAAGAGAAAGAGGAAAAGACAAAGACAGAGAAAGAGAAAGAGAAAGAGAGAGAAGAAACAAATATATCTAAGTATATTACAAGTCCCTCTTACCTCGTGACAGTTGATATTTTGGCGAGGGTGAGGGTGAGGGTGAGGGTGAGGGTGAGGTTGACTGGCAGTGCTGAGTGTGTCTAAGAGTGAGGGAAGTGTG
>BOPN01001666.1:7500-10000 GCA_017312705.2 Penaeus japonicus
GTTTCTACTGTGATATATCATGGGATGTCTGGAAACGTTTGCTTGTCTTTGCTGATTTATTTCTTTGTCTGTCGTTATATCTCTCTGTCCTTCTTTCTATATCTATTTGTTTCTCTCTCTATCGGTGTATTTCTATTGGTGTATCTAACTTCCTCTAATCTGAAAAAAAAGTTTGCTTTATTTTATTTTTTTTCATGGTTCTTATCTTCCTTTTATTGAGCTGTACTTACTGAACTGTCTATCTATTTTTTGTATCTATATAATCTATATGTATCCTGTATCCTTCGACGTGTCAACTAACCATTCTATCTATCTAATAGAATTTATCTATCTGCTTTCTATCTTTCTATCTATCTATCTATCGATCAACTCATCTATATATCTATCTAACTACCATTCTAACTATCTATCTATCTATCTATCAATCTAACTATCTGTCTATCTATCGGTCAACTCATCTATCTATCTATCTATCAATCTAACCATCTATCTATCTATCTGTCAATCTAACTATCTATCTATCAATCTAACCATCTATCTATCTATCTGTCAATCTAACTATCTATCTATCAATCTAACCATCTATCTATCTATCTGTCAATCTAACTATCTATCTATCAATCTAACTATCTACCTATCTATTTATCAATCTAACTATCAATCAATCTATCTATCAATCTAACTATCAATCTAACTATCTATCCATCTATCTCTCGTAAATATTACACCTTTCCTTGTTCATTCTTGTTCCCATTCTCACCTTATCCTTCCCGCCATGACACTAGTCACCATTCGTCTTCATCTGTACTGTGTCCGTGCAATCTCCTGTTGCAAATATCATTCTTGGTGCGAGACCTCATCCATCTTGTGTCATCCATTTCATCATCATCATCTGCCTGGTCTTGTTTTCATTCTCTCTCTTCAGCTGTTGCAGAGGCTCCCTCTCTCGCCCTGTGTTCGTTGTTGTTTCTTTTACTTGTTTTGGGTGCTTGTTTGGGTCTATTCTGACTTCCCTTCTCTCTCTCTTTCACCTCTCTTTGTTTATTTCTGTCTCTGACTCTCTCTCTCTCTTTCTCTGTCTGTCTGTCTGTCTATCTCTCTCACTCTTACACTCTCTCTTTCTCTTTCTCTTTCTCTTTCCCCCTCCCCCTCCCTCTCACTCTCTCTCTTTCATTCTCTCTCCCTTTCTCTTTCTCTCTCTCTCTCTCTCTCTCTCTCTCTTTCTCCCCCTCTCTCTCCCCCCCCCCTCTCTCTCTCTCGCTCTCTCTCCCTCCCTCCCTCCCTCCCTCCCCTCTCTCTCTCGCTCTCTCTCCCTTCCTCCCTCCCTCTCTCTCTCTTTCCCTCTCCCTCTCCCTCTCCCCTCTCTCACCTGCTATTCCGTTTCATATTTTAAAGAAGAGTTGACGTGTCTGGTCGTCCCCTTTAGTTGTTCTCATTCCGTCTCGAGTTTCTTGACGTTATTTTCCTTCTTTTGTTCCTTTCTCATTCGTCTTCTCTGCTTCTTCTTCTTCTTCTCTTTTCTTTCGCGTCTTCCTTCTTTTCCTCCTCATCTTCTCTTTTTCTTTCTCGTTTTCCTTTTTTTTCCTTCTCTTCTCTCTATTCTTCCTTGTCTATTTTCACTTCCTTGTCTTCCTTCACCTCCTCTTCCTCTCTTCTTCCCCGCCCTTCTTCTCCTCCTCCTTTTCTCTTTTTCCAGATCTTCTTTCTCCTCCTATTTTTTTCTACTTCCCCTCTTCGTTTTCCTTCTCTTCCTCCTCTTCATCAACCTCCATTCCTCATCTTTGTCCACCTCCTATTCACTCTTTATCAACCCCTTTTTTTCTCCCTAGATCACGTATCGAATGACAATGGTCTAAGTACATTATTACTTTATTATTGTCCTCGGGAAAAAAACACTGAATAAATCCTTACAACCCTGGTACTGTAACTTTGTGAGATTAATCATAATTTAGAGATAGATAGATAGAGAGATAGATAGAGAAATAGAGAGATAGATAGATTGATAGAGATAGATAGATAGATAGAGAGAGAGAGAGAGAGAGAGAGAGAGAGAGAGAGAGAGAGAGAGAGAGAGAGAGAGAGAGAGAGAGAGAGAGAGAGAGAGACAGACAGAGAGCATCAAAAAAGAAGTACAAAGTAATACGGAACATGTTATATATAGCACAACATTAAAGTAGTAATACACATAACAAAAAGGAAATTAGGGCCGAAAAGACTATATCAGAGATAATTTACCGAAAGTGAATAAACGGGAAAAATTTTAATCAGAAATATGTGATCTTTTTCACCCCAACCGAAAGAAATTTTCCAGTACGGGTCGTTTTCGCCTAACTTCCATTTTTATTTATTTACCTATTTATTTATTTTTTCATCAAGGTAGCATGTAATCCGAGCTACATGTGAGAAGGGAGAGAGAAAAAAAAAGCGGGAAAAAGGTTACAGTTGTGATGGAGTGAATCCGAGGAAAATTCGTTTATTTTTTCCACCACGCTTTTTCGAC
>BOPN01001666.1:42500-45000 GCA_017312705.2 Penaeus japonicus
TAAACACACTTAGGCACACATATACATTTACATACATATACTAAGACAAACAAACAAACACACACACACATGATAATACACACACACATACACAAGAGTACATGCAAATACAAACACACACACACACATAGGCACACATATACATACACACATATATACTCAGAACAGACAAACACACGAACACAGAGAAACACACACACGCACACACACACACACACACACACATAAACACACACAAACAAACATAGACATACAAACATAGACATACACACACATGCACATAGATAAAAAAAAAAAAACAAAAAAAAAAACACACACACACAAAGGCAAACGCATCCATGAATACACACGCACATACACAAGACAAGAAGACAGACAACCACACGAGTGTAACCTCTTTAATGAGAAGGTATATCCATATATCCACGTCGCAGATGGCGCTGTGGGGGCGTTTCCGACGCGGAGAAAACCCACTTCGACTTCAAGATCGGTGGCCGCACCTACCAATGCGGCGTTGATGTTAAGCACGCAATGTTTTATAACTTGCTAGGGATGAATGTCCTGCACCAATTCTGTTGCATTTTCGACCTGGATGCTTGGAAACTGACCTTCCTGATGGAGTCGAGAATATACACACACACACACACGCGCGCGCGAGAACACACACACACACACACGCGCGAGAACACACACACACACACACACACACACGAAGAAGAAGAAGAAGAGAATTCTCTTAAGCCACATCGTGAAAAAAGTCCTCGTGCAAGGCCAGCCTACTAGGGTTGTCCTGGACACGGGTTTTTCGCACTCTCTCGTAGGCAAAAGGACTAGAGCAGAGGACATGAACCTGCTCCTGGAGCGCTCTGACATACCCGCGTTTCAGCCAGACGCGATCGGTATGATCCGGTGGATGGCTCACAATGTGCTCATCAGTGGATTCGGTAAAGAGATATCTGTTACTGCCTGTTACTTCGTCATGAATCGCTATGACTTTTTGGTGGTGGGAATGCCGTTCCTGAGAGGCTCCAGGACCGTGGTGAACCGTGATGGGACGGTTGACCACCAACAATTATTGTTATAATTTTTTTTTTTTTTTTTTTTTTTTTTTTTTGCGTAACCTGGATTCGTACTACTTGTCCTTTTTCTCATTCCACTTCGAGTTCCACGTTGTAGCTACATTTTTGCAGTGACTTTCCCGGCGATTTAGTGAGCGAGGAGATACGGCGTCTGGACAGTCACTGGTAGGCTGACCCCTCGCGATCGGGGTCACGGCGCTGACCTAGCGGGGTGTCCTCTGGCAGGACAGCACTGATCGCGGCGGCAGCCTGACCCTGTTTCAGTCTTGACCTAAACTGCGACCTCTACATTACGAGGCAGGAAAAGGTCCCATAATGTCCAGCGGCGGCGACCACAGTATATTTGTAATTATAACACGAAAAGAAAAAAAAAAAAAAGAAAAGAAAAGAAATATATATACATACATGCATATAAACTGAAGGAGAGAGATGTTTGTATTTACATATATACATACATACTCCGTCGCGATGTATGCAGCTTCCCTGGGTCACTTGGCTCGCTTCCAGTCCAGTAGACGTCCCGCTTCATCTACGTGTACCACCATGGCGTCGGATGTTCTGTGGGCAAACACACACACACACACACACAAACACACACACTATCTATCTATCCATCCAAACAGAAAATATTCACAGACACAGAAAAAAATGAATAAAAACCTAAGCTCTTTACGAAATTCGAGAAACCAATGAAAGGCACACAGTGAAGCCTCACAGCCATGCATAGTTTCTTATCAATGCCGTCGATCGTAATGTGCCAGCTACCGATTTTACGGTAGCATTGTGTACTTGACAAGCTTATTGTCGGGCTGGAAAACATACTCCGCCAAACTTGTCGGAAACCTTTCGCCCAATGTAATTCTGCTTGGGTCTACCAGGGCGATAGCCTGATAAAGACAAACTTAGGCTATTTCTTAATGGGATCCGACAGTCGGTCAAAGATGGCGGAAGCTAAGACAGAATACATCGAGAAGCTGCAGATAGAAATTGCTTCCATAACTTCATGCCCCATCTAATTTCTGCTTGGGGTTACGCTCGGAGCCGCGTTCGTAACGATGGGAGTACTTGTTGTGAAGGGATGGATGGGCTCACGTGGCTCTCAGTCCGAATCAGCCGAATCGGCCGAGGAAACTGCTGATTCTGAATCAGCTGAGGAAGCTACTCATTCTGAATCAGCCGAAAGAAATTCCCAGCCCGAGGAGGCCGCCTATCAACAACCTTCTGTCGATGAGGACGATCCTGACAACGAAGATCTGATCGGCTTCAAACTGTCTCAAACGCGTAATCCCGCAAAGCCCGCTAAGAAGCTCGCCAAGATTCAAGCTAAGGAAATAGCTCTGAAGAAAGAGTAAGCTAGAAAGGCAGAGAGGAATGCGGCAGCGCAGAAATCAGCCCAGGAGAAAGTCGATCCAAAGATTAAT
>BOPN01001666.1:55000-56717 GCA_017312705.2 Penaeus japonicus
TACAGTTTGAGGTTAGAGTTAGAGTCCAAGTGTGAGAATCCTTACAGTTTTAGGTTAGAGCTAGAGTCCAAGTGTGAGAATCCTTAGAGTTTGAGGTTAGAGTTAGAGCCCAAGTGTAAGAATCCTTACAGTTTGAGGTTAGAATTAGAGCCCAAGTGTGAGAATCCTTAGAGTTTGAGGTTAGAGTTAGAGCCCAAGTGTGAGAATCCTTACAGTTTGAGGTTAGAGTGAGAGCCCAAGTGTGAGAATCCTTACAGTTTGAGGTTAGAGTTACCTAACAAGGACAGGAAAACTAACGATTGGCTGTAAATGGAAATTCTAATGTAAGTGGAAATATTCAAGTAACTGGAAATATCCAAGTAACTGGAAATATCCAAGTAAGTAGAAATATTCAAGTAAGTGAAAATATTCAAGTAAGTGGAAATGTTCACGTAAATGGAAATATTCAAATATGGCTTCAACAAGTACATGACTTATGTACCCATATAGCGACAAGAATAATTACAATTAGCTCTTGATTTGTCTCTCTGTGGAGCAGAAGAAATCTGTGAATGATATGTATTTCTACTGTAGATGAGGTTCTAAAAAAAAAAAAAAAAGTCTTACAAAATTTTAGGGATGTGTGGTGATGACGTCAACAAATTGGTTGCTTGGCTCTCGCGTTCTGGCCACAATTATGATATGGAAGTTATGTGTTTGTGGTGAATATGTAATTACGTAAATAAAGTATATCAAAGGTATACGTTTGATATACCTTTAAAAACCTATAATTTTATTTATCTTTTTTTTTATTATTATTTTCTTATCATGTTTCTCATATGTTATTGTGGAAAGCGGGATATTGTAAAACATTGGGCGTTTTTCGCAAATATCAAAGGAGCTTCTGATTACTGCAACTTGATTCCATTAAGAGACTGCTAAATTGCGTGCGTTTTAAGGTAATTCGTAATTGTAAATGTTCTTTCAATTATTTTTTTTCGGACTTGTAAGCGAATGTTTTCTTACTTATATATATATTTTTTACTTTCTGTTCCTCCTTATTCTTATATCCATTTCAAACGCTGTACGCCATACACACACACACACACACAGACACACACACACACACACACACACATACACAAATATACACACACAGAAATTCAAAGTATTTTTGTTGAAATCAAAATATCAAAATCAATACAATGCCATCCTTTTGATTCTCATTAGTGCCAACTTATGTCAAAGTCACATATAATCTGCACTCTGCTCTCTGCACTCCTCCGCCATGCTACAAATCATCACATATCATTAATATCCTAGAATATCCTTCAGAGGGACATTTTCCTCCATTTTCCCGAGATCATTGAGGAGGAACGAAAATTCTTTTTTTTTATCCTTTTTTTTATCTTTTTTTTATTTTATTTTTATTTTTTTATCCTTGGTTCAAAGAGAATTCGATCTCTGAAGTGCTAGATGTTCCCACTTGCCGGAGGACACCTTTGAGAGGTGACACAACCAATTAGGGAAATCAGTATCTATAATGTGTATTAGATTAGAATTATCAAGTTTATTTCGTTTCCAGGTTTTGATTGATTTTTTACCTCCTTGAAATTCGAGCCTTTGTGACCGAGGAAAAGATTTTGTTAGAAACAACACACCAAAGCAAGCACAATAACAGAGATAACAAAGTGTGTAATTCAACACAAGAAGATAAATGTTTTCCTTGTCATCAATC
>BOPN01001666.1:77987-85487 GCA_017312705.2 Penaeus japonicus
AACAGCAATTATAGCGGGACTTTGAATATCGTATTCACACATTTTGCCTTATTTTTCACGAGCTGCCGCTTGAATTACTCATGAGATCAATTATGCAGATATGATAATGCTCTCGGACGTGTGATAGAATTAGGAATATATGTTATACACTTTCTGTTTCGTATCAAAAAAAAAAAAAAAAAAAAAAAAAAAAGAGTAACTATACGCTTGCGGACAGGTGTTTGTCCGGAGGGCGGGGGGCTGGGGGTGGGGGTGGGGGTGGAATGGGGGGAGTGGATCTTTATTTTTTCTGTCTCTCTCTTTTTTTTTCTTTTTTTTTTTAATTTCTTTCTTTGTTTCTCTCTGTCTTTCTGAGTCCCTCATTCTCTCTCTCTCTCTCTCTCTCTCTCTCTCTCTCTCTCTCTCTCTCTCTCTCTCTCTCTCTCTCTCACTCTCTCTCTCTCTCTCTCTCTCTCTCTTTCTCTCACTCTCTCTCTCTCTCTCTCTCTCTCTCTCTCTCTCTCTCTCTCTCTCTCTCTCTCTCTCTCTCTCTCTCTCTCTCTCTCTCTCTCTTTCTCTCTCTCTCTCTCTCTCTCTCTCTCTCTCTCTCTCTCTCTCTCTCTCTCTCTCTCTCTCTCTCTCTCTTTCTCTCTCTCTCTCTCTCTCTCTCTCTCTCTCTCTCTCTCTCTCTCTCTCTCTCTCTCTCTCTCTCTCTCTCTCTCTCTCTCTCTCTCTCTCTCTCTCTCTCTCTCTCTCTCTCTCTCTCTCTCTCTCTCTCTCTCTCTCTCTCTCTCAACCCTTTTCTTAGCTTCTCTCCTCCTCCTCTTTATTGCATGTATTTCGTAATCTATCCTTCTCCCGCCTCTCTCATTTTCCTCAAGTGTCATCTCCTTCTATTTCTTCTTCTTTCTTCTTCATATTTCCTCGATTGCTCTGCTTCCGTCATTATTATTTTTTCCTTTCCCCATTCACTTTACACATTGCGATCTTTACTCTTCATACGAATCTCTCTCTCTCTTTCTCTTTCTCTTTCTCTTTCTCTCTCTCTCTCTCTCTCTCTCTCTCTCTCTCTCTCTCTCTCTCTCTCTCTCTCTCTCTCTCTCTCTCTCTCTCTCTCTCTCTCTCTAACTCTATCTCTATCTCTAACTCTAACTCTATCTCTATCTCTATCTCTATCTCTATCTCTCTCCCTCTCCCTCTCCTTCTCTCTCTCACTATCTATCTCAATATCTACCTCTGTCTATCTATCTATATTCATTTCTACCTCTACCTCTCTTCTCATCTCTTCTCATCGCATCGCATCTGATCTCATTTTTTCCTTTCCTTTCTTCTCCCTCCCCTTCCCTTCCCTTCCCTTCCTTCCCTTCCTTCCCTTCCTTCCTTCCTTCCCTTCCTTCCTTCCCTTCCTTTCCTTCCCTTCCCTTCCCTTCCCTTCCCTTCCCTTCCTTCCTTCCTTCTTCCTTTCTCCTTCCCTTCCCTCCTTCCCTTCCCTTCCTTCCCTCCCTTCCTTCCTTCCCTTTCCTTCCCTTCCCTTCCCTTCCCTTCCCCTCCCCTTCCCTTTCCTTCCTTTCTTTCCTTCCTTCCCTTCCCTTCCCTTCCCTTCCCTTCCCTTCCCTTCCCTTCCCTTCCCTCCCTTCCCTTCCCTTCCCTTCCCTTCCCTTCCCTTCCCCTTCCCTTTCCTTCCCTTTCTTTTTTCTCATTGCCTCCCTCTCCCTTTCTTCCCCCCCCCCACCCCCCCCACACTCCCTATCCTTCGACCCACACGTTTCTGCTATTTTCTTATGCTGGTTATCTTTAAGAATATTGACGTCCAATATTTACCTTCCAGAGGCTATTTGTGCTATTTTGGCTATTTTGGTTATCTGGGCTATTTTTTTCTGCCTTCGTCACGACTTGCGAGGAACAAAGGCATACACGAATAACAATGGGAGACGTTCTCGTAATTATGTGAAGAGATCTTGTAATAAAACGCTGCTTATTGTCTCTTTCCATTTTACTCTCTCATGGGAGACTGAAATAGAATTGTCCATTCTTTTTTTGTTTCTGTTTTTCGCTCTCATTTTTCTTTTCGGCTTCGTTAGTGGTGTGAAAGGAATGATAAGTGAAGTTACCGATGCCGTTGCTACCATATCGATATTTCATTCATGTTCGTGAAAACTGAAAGAATTAACATTGACGTATTTCTTTCTTCCTAAACGTAATACTGTTATAAAGTGCATTTCTTTTTTTATATCAAAACGTGATAAGATAATGAAAAGCTATGAGGCAACACGCCTGCAACCGGTTAAAGTCTTGTAAATTCTGTGTTATGACAAAACTGTCAGATAGCTGACATTTACAAAAGGACATATGAGAACGTGAAGGAAGTAATGCGACTCTGAATTGACTGAGCGACTGGGAGTGTGTGAGACAGTCTTCTGACTTCAGCCTTGAGAGAATCACTTAAAGCCAGGGTTTGAGAATGGAGCCACCAGTTACGAGTGAAAATGAGATTTAAGAAGTAAAGACGAGGTTTGAAATCTGAAGACGAAGATAAGGGTCACAATGCTGAGAAAAAAAAAATGTTTAAATTAAATCTTGAAAATGCAGGTTTTAAACAATCAATTCGAAAGACTTCTTTAAACACAACCCCATATTTTCCTTTTAATCTCAGTTACCTACACAAAATTGTTACCTAACACAGAGACACATTTCCTTTTCCTTCACCCACTACCTAATCAACCGCTTAAACAAATAAACAATAGATGACCTGATTCGACCACACTGCACGCTGTTACCAGGAGGTACTGTTGTCAGAAGGTGAGTTCCCTTGCAATGTTGTGGAAAGGACAGCTTCATCGACTCCATACCAGGTGCGTTTGGGGAGATGGGTGTGGGTGTCATCAGAAGGGGAGGGGAGGGGGTGAAGAGGGAGATAGAAAGGTGCGTTTGGGGAGATGGGTGTGGGTGTCATCAAGAAGGGGAGGGGGGGGGGGTGAAGAGGGAGATAGAGAGTGGGTGGCCGCTATGGAAGGGACATAGTCAATAGCAGAGACAATGGGGGCTTTGCTGGTTCGAAGGGAAAATAGGAGGTTTCCAGTGGCATGCAGAATAGGAGGAGCTGATAGGAGAGAGCTTGGTGGGTTTGATGATGGAAGCCAGAAAGGAAGCCTGTTTATTAATAGGAGAATAGGAGGACATTAATTGATCGGGGTATGGGAGGATGGTAAGGGATAGAGGGAAAAGAACATTGAAGGTTGAAAAGAGAACGTTGGGGGATGTCAAGCGGAAGATTTTAAAGAAGAGGGCGATATAATAGGCTTAAGGAAAGGGAGAGACACAGCGAGGGTGATAAAACTGAAGGTTTGAATAAAGGGCAAAGAGGGAAAGAGAAGGCATACAGAAAGGGGATTATTCGAGGGGAGGGTACTGTGTAAGGGTGAAAGAAGGGGAGAGCTGAAAGGACGCGAAAAAGATAAATCAGCAACAGGATACATGGAAGCGAATTCGAGAAGTGAAAAAGACAAAATAAAGGAAAGGAGAATGGAGGACATGAAATTCCGCTCAACAAAGCTTGCAATTAGAACTTATGTGTGACTAAAGAGCACAAGAAAGATGATAAGAAGAATGATTATCAGTGGATAACAAAGAAAAAAAGGATAAAGGATAAAAAAGGAAAAGTCTTGAAAAAAGGGGGGGAAAAAAGGTAAAAGCGAAAAGAGGAGAGAAGTTTCGAGGAAAAAGCGCATTCCGTTAGACATAAATATTTAATGTTGACGAGCATTTCATAATTATCTCTGGCGTTAATTACTGTTCTTTCCTTTATAGTCTTTTTTTGTGTATGTATGTGCGTATGTGTGCCTGTGTGCGTGTGTGTGCTTGTGTGTGTGTTGTTTGTATGTGTGTGTGCGTGCGTGCGTGCGTGCGTGAGTGTTTGCGTGCGTGAGTGTTTGCGTGCGTGAGTGAGTGAGAGAGGGCGTGCGTGCGTACGTATGTGTGTACGTGCGTGCGTGTGTATGTGTGTGTATGTGTGTACGTGTAAGTATGCGTGAGTGTGTGTGTATATGTATGTTTATATGTACAATACGTTCACGTTTGCTCAGGTTTATTACCACCTACATACCACAAAAGTGCGCGCGCGCGCACACACACACACACACACACACACACACACACACACACACACATGCGTGCTCTACCCGGAAGAGCAAGTGTATAAACAAGCCTCAGATGCAGCGGGAGCCATCAGCACGGCCCCACTCCCCTGAATCCTTGAGCTCAGCATTAAATATTAAGGATCTAGGCCGCCCCAGCCACCAGACGCCGGAGAGATAAAGAAAAAAAAAAAGAAAGATACACAGGAAAATAAGTCAAAGAGATTGTACATTTGATCTCTTTTTCTTAACGAAGTGTTCACGACGAGTTATTTTTTCTTTCCTCTTTGTTGTATTTTTCCTATTTATATTACCATACCTTACAATAACGACAACAACAATAAACCTTCGTGCAAATGAATTGTAAGATATACACATGCAATGATGCAAACACTGAGCATGACCCTTCGAGTAAATAGTACTGCTGAGGCACAGTTTATTGTTATTTTTACAGTCATGCACTACATGACGGGTCAGTCATAAATCCAGAAATAACACACCGAAAACGACTGTCTAGTCTGATATATATTTACTCAAAATATCTTCTTAATGTATTGAATTTAAGATTATCTGAAAGGTAAACACAAACACAAACGAAAATAACCCTTATAATTCAAAACATTACTGCCTAAAGTTGCTTGCTCATAACTTTCAATAAAAAAAATAAGGAAATTTTGTTGTCATATTTGCTTTTTTGTTGTTGTTGTTGTTCTTGCTTTGCTGTTGTTGTTTATTTTCTTTTACCATATTTACATCATCGTATTTTCGACGCATCAAATTAGGCCATTTAATTAGACCGAGTTAATTAAGAGAGCGGGTCGTTCAGATGTGGCTCTGGGGAGTGAGTGAGTGAGAGAAAGAGAGAAAAGTGACGTAGATAGAAGCGAAATCGGAGGAAGGAAGGGTGAAAAAGAGTGAGAAAGATGGGCAGAAGGAGAGAGAGAGAGAGAGAGAGAGAGAGAGAGAGAGAGAGAGAGAGAGAGAGAGAGAGAGAGAGAGAGAGACAGGAGGGGAAGAGAGTAAGAGAAAGAGAGAGAGAAAGAGAGGGAGAGAAAAAGAGAAAGAGAGGGCGAGAGAGAGAGAGAGAGAGAGAGAGAGAGAGAGAGAGAGAGAGAGAGAGAGAGAGAGAGAGAGAGAGAGAGAGAGAGAGAGAGAGAGAGAGAGAGAGAGAGAGAGAGAGAGAGAGAGAGAGAGAGAGAGAGAGAGAGAGAGAGAGAGAGAGAGAGAGAGAGAGAGAGAGAGAGAGAGAGAGAGAGAGAGAGAGAGAGAGAGAGAGAGAGAGAGAGAGAGAGAGAGAGAGAGAGAGAGAGAGAGAGAGAGAGAGAGAGAGAGAGAGAGAGAGAGAGAGCAAAATAAAAATATATGACGCAATACCGAACCAGTTCCTCTCTCGCCCATCTTCCTTCCTGCTCGTCCGATCGTCTCGCAGCCTCAACCCTTTCACCCCCACCCCCCCCCACCCCCCTACCCCCACTACCTCCAACATCCCTACCACCTCCCATCACACCCCACCCCACCCTCGCCTCGATCACCACCTCTACTCCCCCCCTATCCCATTAAACCCCCCTCCCCTTGCTACCCCTACAGGCCCCGAGGCAAAGGTTAATGGTTATGCATTAACATCCAATACATTTCACTCTCCCGGGCTATTCCCTTGATGTAGCATAGCCTTCGTGGGGCTACATGCATGTAATTTCTCCTTTCCTCCCTTATCCTTCTCTCCCTTTCTCTTATTTCCTTCTATTCCCCCTTCCGTCTTTTTTTCTTCTATCTCTTCTTTCTCGTTTCTTTCATTTACTTTTCTTGTATTCTCTTCGTATTCTTTAGCTGTCTCTTCGTTTCCTTCGTTTTTGTCCTCTACGCCTCCTCCCTGGTTCCTCTTTCACCTATTTAACCCCCTTTTTTTTACCTATTTAACCCCCTTCCTCCTCCATCCTTATCCTCTTTCTTATACCTCCATCTCTCCTCGTTCCTTCCCACCTCTTCCTCCTCTCTCCCTCCTCCCCCTTTCCCCAGTAACGCTTTTGCATCCCTTTCTACGCGTGTCCTCTTCCCCTCTTTTATGTTCCCCTTTTCTTCTTCCTCTTCCTTATTCTAACACCCCTTTCCTTTCATACCTTCCTTCCCCCCTTCCTCTTTCTCTCCCCTGTACACGTCCCTCTTCCCCAAAATTTTCCTTACACCTCCAACTCCCCTCCCTCCTTCCCACATCTCTTCCCTCTCTCCCTCTTCCCGTTTCCCAGTAACTCTTCTGCCACCCCTGCCACGCGTGTGACAAGGTCGTTCCCACTCCCACACCCTCACCCCCCCCCCCCCCCCCCCCCCCCCCCCCCCCCACCGCCTCCCTATCCCCTCCCTGTCCCCTCCCTGTCGCCTCCCTGTCGCCTCCCTGTCGCCTCCCTGTCGCCTCCCTGTCGCCTCCCTGTCGCCTCCCTGTCGCCTCCCTGTCGCCTCCCTATCCCCTCCCTGTCGCCTCCCTGTCGCGCTCAGTCCGGTGATAAGCAGACTGCTAGTAATGGCGGCCATTTTGAAACGACAAGGGAGGGAAAAGTAGCCAGCCAATATGGAACTTCTGCTCCAATCACGCGGCTGCTGGTTGCGAGTTCTGCCGGCTGCATTATCTCGTAAACACGTGTTGTGGTTGTTATTTTCTGCCGGCACCGTAAGGCAGATTCATGTGTTTTTATATGAGTAAATGTATATGTTTGTTTTATCTATATATTTTTTTTCCTCTTTTTTTTCTTTTTTACCTTTTAGGGAATTGAAAGTAGGACGGAGAGAAGTCAAAGGGTGGCAAATGAAAGGAAAGAAAAAATAAGAACAGAAATACGAGGGAAACAAACAAAGAATAAATAAATTAATAAATCAACTAATAATGATAATGCACGCATTTTTTTCACCCTTTTCACTTTCTCCTACTTTTTGTTGCCCTACATCCGCCTTCCTCTTCTCTATTACTATCTTTCTTTCTCTTTCGTTTTTCCATATTTTTTTCTTCCTCCTCCTCCTCCTCCTCCTCCTCCTCCTCCTCCTCCTCCTCCTCCTCCTCCTCCTCCTCCTCCTCCTCCTCCCCTCCCTTTCCCCCCATCCCCCTTCATTTCTTCTGGGGGATCTTGTAAGGAGGGACATTTCCTCGGACAACAAATGCCTCTTCCCCCCCCCCCCCGCCCCCCCACCTTACCCCCACCTTCACCCCCACCCCCACCCCCCACCTTCACCCCCACCCCACCCCCCCTACCCAAACGTCTTAGGCATTCGAATCTCGACGAAGATTCTGATCGAGCGAAAGCAATAAACTTCAGGTATTGTGTTTCGATCGCTTTGCTTTATTTGTTTATTTTCTTTCTCTTTCTTCTCGTTTTCTTCTTCAATCGTTTTCTTTCCCGTA
>BOPN01001666.1:105487-110487 GCA_017312705.2 Penaeus japonicus
TTTCACTTTTTATAATGACAGGAATAATAGACATAACAATAACACCGTATTACTATCAGTACATATCACTATCACGCCTACATCAGCAGAATAAAATCAGATAACGACAATAAATAAAACACACAAACAAGAAGAACAAGCAATGCAAAAACACACACACACACACAAAAGCTCTAATACCAAAACTGGCTTCGCCGCATTAAAAAAATAATAATAATAATAACAATAATAAATAGAAAAAAAGTAAAAAAAAAAATAAATAAAAAATAAATAAACATAAAAATAAAAACAAAAATAAAATAAAAATAAAAATATCTCTAATACCAAAACTCGCTTCGCCGCATTAAATAATAATAATAATAATAATAATAATAATGACTATAATAAATAGAAAATAAAAATGAAAATAAAAATAAAAATAAAAATAAAAATAGCTCTAATACCAAAACTCGCTTCGCCGCATACCCGGGTTGAGCTTCAGCCACTCAACTACAATAACTTCTGAGAGTATTTATTTACGTTCTTCGTTGGAATTTGTGGCTGAGTCTCGTGGAGGCGAGAGGGTTACTCATGACTCGAGCGAATGACTGCAGACGCCGGAAAGGAGGGAGGGGTGGGAGAGGTGGGTTGAGGGGGGGGAAAGGGGAGGAGGAGAGGGAAGGATGGTGGAGGAGGAGATAGGGTGGGAAGGGAGGAGGAGTGGGATTGAGAAGGAAGGGAAGGGGGTGAGGAGGGAGGAGGAGAGGGGGTGAGGAGGGAGGGAAGGAGGTAGGAAGGGAAGAGGAGAGGGAAGGGGTTGAAAAGAAGAGGATAGGGAGGACGGTTGAGGGGGGAGGAGAGGGAGGGGAGTTAAAGAGGTAGAGTTAAGAGGGAGGAGTGAGGGGAAATGGTTCAAAGGGAAGGGAGGGGAATGAGAGGGAAGAGGGACGGGAGGGAAATGAGAGGGAAGAGGGAAGGGATGATGATGGGAGAGAAGAAGGAAGGGTTAAGAGGGAAGAGAGGGATATGAGGGGAGCTCAGAGGCAGTCGAGGGTAATGAGAAACGACTTCTGTCCGGTCGCAAAGGCTGCTAATGTAGCGGGAGATATGTGGGACGTGAGAGGGAATCGCAGGAGAGAGGGAAGGAGAGGGGAAAGAGAGAGGGCAGGAGGAAAACGTGATGGGAGCGAGAGAGAAGGGAACATGAGGGAAAACGAGTGATGGATAATTCATTAGAGTGAATTGTTATACCAGTGTAATTTTATCTACACGAGAATATATTACATCAACATATTTTTGAAATTCCAAAATCACATGACTGCTAAAGAACAATGCAACAAGAATAAATGCGGTGAATCATTAGGACTAGAATAAAGTGTGTGTGTGTAAACACACACACACACACGCACACACACACACACACACACACACACACACATATATATATATATATATATACATACACACCCACACGCAGACACACACACACACACCCACACACACAGACACACCCACACCCACACCCACACACACACACACACACACACACACACACACACACACACACACACACACACACACACACACACACACACACACACACACACACACACACACACACACACACACACACACACACACAAGTATATTTATAAAAGAAGAAAAAGAAAAAAAAATACAACGACCAAATAAATAAAAACAAACAAACGTTATCAAAAAGAAGGACGGGCAGGAAACGATCGCAGTTGGGACTCGGGTCGACGCGTCGGTGCTGACCAGAGGGCGATGCCTCGTGAATTCTCAAACACGTTATGTATCATTGATGTGTCCAGGTAGTCAAGCATACGCCTGGAATCTGTAAACACCCAGAGAAGAGCTAGAAGGACCCAGGCTCAGCTCACAGAGACACATGGATACTGGGATACATGGCTACTGAGACGCCAGGAATATCGTGATACATAGACTCGATTGGATATACGGAAGACAGAGGCACTGGGATACATGGCCATAGGGGAGACATAGACGCAGGGACGAAGAAACAGAGGGATACATAGAATGGGGGATACACGGGGAATAAATAGGCACAATAAAATAAGAGATGGAACTATACAGACACAAGATAAAGACACAATAATACTTGGACACAGAGACCACTTGGACATCATGGACATGAAAACAGGATACAGGGAGGGAAACAATAATGATAATAATAACATGAGAGAGAGAAAAAAAAAGACACGAATTTAGAAAACTCAAAAGCTCAAAAAAACAACACATTTAGGACACGCGAAGGACGACAAGAGGGACATTGAAAAGGGGAGATACCGGAAAAATAAGTCGTCGAGAAAATAAGGCAAAGGGAAAATCAGGACACGGACTAAAAAGGACACCAACGAAATAGGACATCGAGGAAAGAACGCGCTGAAAAAAAGGTAATAAAATCCCGAAGATATAGACCATCCTTTAAATATGAAAGTAGTTAGATCATTACCATCAAATTGAAGCTATTCAAAAGGGCTTATCATCGATAATTTGCATACTCGAGAATCATTAGAAATATACAAAGAATATAGAACAAGGGGCTCCTCAGTGTAAGTAATTTACTTACGACCATCGCATATTAACGAAAGCCATGGGCAGAAGATGGAAGGAAAGAAATAATGGAGATAAATGGAATGAAGAGACTGCAAAATAGATCATGTGCGATGTACACAATATCATGCACTCAAACTATGCTGGTATGTTGGTGAAATTACACACTAATATACAAAAGGCTAATGATATCTATCATCATAATACTAATTATAAGTGGTAAGTTATATATCATTTCTTTTAAAAAAGCATCATTATATATAAAACCATTCTGAATATCTATCAGTAGTAACTTGTATATCATTTCTAAAAAGAAAAAGAAAAAAAAGAAAATCATATTTATCTAAAACCATTCTGAATATATATCAGTAGTAACTTGTATATCATTTCTTAAAAAAAAAAAAAACAAAAAAAAAAACATCATATTTATCTAAAACCATTCTGAATATCTATCAGTAGTAAGTTATATATAATTTCTTAAAAAACAAAAACAAAAACAAAAACATCATATTTATTCTGAATATCTATCAAACAGTATTTCCGTAAATAAAATCACGGAGAGCTATTCACTGTACATTTGTTTTTGGTTTCCAAATCCTAACACCGGGAATTAAAGTTAGTAGCCGTTAATTACACGTTAATTAGGGAATAATCCAAACGAATTTGAGGACAATTTACGTGTTAAGGGTTGTTAGCTATTGTGAAATTTCCACTTTTCTTTTCTTTTCTTTTTGTTTAATATTTACTTCATCTTTTTATTTCTATCTTTATCATTATTATTATCATCAATTCTTTCATCATTCTTCTTGTCGTTGTTGTTATCTTCATTTCTATTATCATCATTATAATTATTATTACTATTATCATTATCATTATTATTACTATTATCATTATCAGTTATTATTACTAACGTTTTATTATTATTATCATTATCATCACTATAATCACTATTCTTATTACCATTATCCTTATCATTATCATTATTATCATTATTAATTCTACTATCATTATTATCATTATCATTATTATGCTTATCATGATTGTCATTATCATTAAGATTATCAATATCATAACTTTCACTAATCATTATTATCATTATACTCATCATTATTATCATAATGATTAATATCATTATCATCAACATTAGTATTATCATTATTACTTTTATCATTATTATTATCATTATTACTTTTTATCATTATTATCATCATTATCGTTATAATTTTTATTATTATCATTATTATTATAATCATTATTATTATCATTATCATGAACTATTATTAGCATCGTTATCATTATCACCATTATCACTATTATTATTACTGTTATCATCATTATCATTATAATTACCATCATCATTACTATTATTATTATTGTTATCATTATCATCAATGTTAGTAGTATTCTTATCATGATCATTATTATAATTAATATTAATATTACCATCATTATTATTATCATCATTATAATTACCATCATTATTATCATCATTATCATTATTAGTATTTCTGTCATCAATATTATCATTATTCTACCATTATCATCCTTATTGTTATTATCATCATTATCATCATCATGGCTGCTGTTGTTGCTATTATTATTGGTATCATTATTGTTATCATTACTATGATTATCATCACTGTTGTCATTACCATTATCATTATTACTATCATTATCACTTTGTTGATGAATTATGTAATTCATCTCTCTCCCATCTTTCCTCCCTTCCTTTTTCTCTTTCTATCTTGCTTTCTCCTACTCTTATTTTATTCTCTCTCTCTCTCTCTCTCTCTCTCTCTCTCTCTCTCTCTCTCTCTCTCTCTCTCTCTCTCTCTCTCTCTCTCTGTCTCTGTCTCTGTCTCTCTCTCTGTCTCTCTCTCTCTCTCTCTCTCTCTCTCTCTCTCTCTCTCTCTCTCTCTCTCTCTCTCTCTCTCTCTCTCTCTCTCTCTCTCTTCTCTCTCTTTCTCTTTCTCTTTCTCTCTCTCTCTCTCTCTTTCTCTCTCTCTCTCTCTCTCTCTCTCTCTCTCTCTCTCTCTCTCTCTCTCTCTCTCTCTCTCTCTCTCTCTCTCTCTCTCTCTTCTCTCTCTCTCTCTCTCTCTCTCCCTCTCTTTCCTCTTTCCCTTTAACTCTCTCTGTTACTACATTCCTCCCTCTCATGCACATGTACACACACACACACACACACACACACACACACACACACACATATATGTGTGTGTGTGTGTGTGTGTGTGTGTGTGTGTGTGTGTGTGTGTGTGAGTGAGTGAGTGTGTGTGTGTGTGTGTGTGTGTGTGTGTGTGTGTGTGTGTGTGTGTGTGTGTGTGTGTGTGTGTGTGTGTGTGTGTGTGTGTGTGTGTGTGTGTGTGTGTGTGTGTGTGTGTGCCGCTCAATAAACCTCTTGAGCAAAAGTAAACACAAACAAATACACA
>BOPN01001666.1:130487-141559 GCA_017312705.2 Penaeus japonicus
TAATAATAATAATAATAATAATAATAATAATAATAATAATAATAATAAAAATAATAATAATAATAATAATAATAATAATAATGAGGAGGATAATGATAATGATAATAGTAATGATTATAATGATGTTCATAACATCATTTATCGTTATTGCCACCATCACTATTGTCATTAATATCATTATTACCATGGCAATCGTTCTTATCATTGTTATTTTTTTCATTATAATTAATATCATTATCATTATCTATAGCATCACTTTTATCCTTTTTATTTATTGTTATCTTTATCATTATTATCATCGCCATTGCCATTATTATCAGTGATTATCATTATTAGCATTGATTATCATTATTATTATCATTGTTATCAATATCATCATGATCATGATCATCATCATTATCATTACTATTTTCTTTATCATAATCATTATCATTTTCATTATTACCATTACTATCATTATTATCCTTTTTGTTATCATACCTATTTTTGTCAATATTTCTAAGATCATCATAATCATCAATATAATCCTTATCATTATTTTCATTATATCTATCGATATCAGCATTATCTTCACCAATATCATAATTCAATCGACACTATCAATCTCATCGTAATAAACAGTAACACAAATCAAAATCATATATCCTTAAATAATAACATAAGAATCGCACCTTGGCTGTAAAATAGGTCATACAAGGTCAAGAAGGAGCGGGAGAAGGTCGACATCAAAATGTTATGGGCGCAGTAGATCCATTTATATCTCACGGGACTAATAAGAAGGACTTGGGGAGGGCCGTCACTGAGAGACAGAGAGAGAGAGAGAAAGAGAGAGAGAGAGAAAGAGAGAGAGAGAGAGAAAGAGAAAGGGAGGGAGAGAGAGAGAGAGAGAGAGAGAGAGAGAGAGAGAGAGAGAGAGAGAGAGAGAGAGAGAGAGAGAGAGAGAGAGAGAGAGAGAGAGAGAGAGAGAGAGAGAGATATATATATATATATATATATATATATATATATATATATATATATATATATATATATATATATATATATATATATATATAGAGAGAGAGAGAGAGAGAGAGAGAGAGAGAGAGAGAGAGAGAGAGAGAGAGAGAGAGAGAGAAAGAGAGAGAGAGAAAGAGATAGATAGATAGACAGAAAGATAGATAGATAGAAGGATAGATAGATAGAGAGAGAGAGAGAGAGAGAGAGAGAGAGAGAGAGAGAGAGAGAGAGAGATAGATAGATAGATAGATAGATAGAGAGAGAGAGAGAGAGAGAGAGAGAGAGAGAGAGAGAGAGAGATAGGGAGATGAATAGATAGATATAGATATAGATATAGATATAGATATAGATATAGATATAGATATAGAAATGAAATTTGTGGGTGTATATGTGTGTGTATATATATACATACACACATACACACATACACACACACACACACACACAGACACACACACACACACACACACACACACATACACACACACACACACACACACACACACACACACACACACACACACACACACACACACACACACACACACACACACATATATATATATATATATATATATATATATATATATATATATATATATATATATATATATATAAGACTCCTAAAACATATTCATTGCCTCATCTTGCAGAAGCCCCGCCTACATTTGGGAAATTAGAAGACCACACTGAGGGCGCATCAAGTGTCACTCATCATGGGAGAAGATGATGTCTTTCGGCTAGATGAGCTACTTCTCTCCAATATCCTGCGCGTCTTCCTTATCAATTTCTTTTTAACTACTCAGTAACCTTTTTTGGGGGGGATGAAGGCGACAGGGGGAGGTGTGTGTCGCTGGGGGGTGGGGGGGTGGGGGTATGGATTATCTATTTGGGTGAGAGAGAGAGATGTAATGTTATAATGACGGAACGAGTAAATGGACTCAAACCCACAGACACAGACACATTTACACATACATATATAGACATATACGCACCCACACGCAAACAAACACACACATACACAAACACACACACACACACACACATACACACACACACACACACACACACACACACACACACACACACACATACACACACACACACATATATGTCTGTCTGTCTGTATATATACATATATGTATACATATTCAGAGAACTTTCAAAACTGATAATTTCACTTTTTCCTTTTTGTACATAATATCTCGGTCCTCTCTTATCCTTCCTACGGCAGCTCCACAAAATTGATGAAAAAACACCCCCTCCTACACACAACTACAACAGCACAGTAACGAAAGCCAACTAAGTCCGCTAACAGGAATTTAATTGGCAGGATAGCTACCATATCCGGAGTATCTCCTGCTGTGCTACGAGCTCACTCGCCCCCCTCCCTCTCCCCCTCCTCCTCCCCCTCTCTCTTTCTTTGTTTACATACGCGGCTGAAACTGTACAGGAAATAAGTCGATAGAAAAATCGTTTCCCTTCACTTCCCTGAATCAAGCTGTCATCCCTGAATCCCCCGTGACACAGTGACAGAGTGACAGTGTGATGTATCCCCTCACGACACCGAATCAATGAGGGGGGGAGAGGAGGGGAGGGGAGGGGAGGAGAGAGAGGGGTGGGGGATACGCCGCCTACGCCCATGTCAACTCCAACCACCCCGCCCCTCCCCTCCTCCCTATCCCTTTCTAATACACCTTTGAGCCTGAGGTGTAGCAGGTACTACTAGAGATCCGAAGCCATTTTGAGGATCTCCCTAACACACCCGGTCTCCATGGCAACGAACGTCCCAGTCAAATTTCACCCTACATCCCAGTGGCATAGTCAACATTCTACCTTACCTTCCCCCCCTACCCCCCCCTTCCCCCCTCCACCTTTAGCTCTACATCCTCCTAGCCTGCTATTTTGTCTACTTTCTGATACGCTATTTGCTATTATGTCCTCGCGCGGGTTGTTAGGGGCCGTATCTTGCGTGATTGGCTATTCCGCTGAATTGCCAGTAGATGATTTACAAATTTGGTTGGATTAGGATAATACTGTTGCGGAACTCTTTTATTCGTCTTTTGCGTGAGAAAGAGAGAAGAGGGAGGGAGGGAGAGGTAGGGAGAGGGAGAGGGAGGGAGAGGGAGGGAGAGGGAGGGAGAGGGAGGGAGAGGGAGAGAGAGAGAGAGAGAGAGAGAGAGAGGAGAGAGAGAGAGAGAGAGAGAGAGAGAGAGAGAGAGAGAGAGAGAGAGAGAGAGAGAGAGAGAGAGAGAGAGAGAGAGAGAGAGAGAGAGAGAAAGAGAGAGAGAGAGACGAGAGAGAGAGAGAGAGAGAGAGAGAGAGAGAGAGAGAGAGAGAGAGAGAGAGAGAGGGGGGGGGAGTGAAAGAGAGAGAGAGAGAGAGAGAGAGAGAGAGAGAGAGAGAGAGAGAGAGAGAGAGAGAGAGAGAGAGAGAGAGAGAGAGAGAGAGAGAGAGAGAGAGAGAGAGAGAGAGAGAGAGAGAGAGAGAGAGAGAGAGAGAGAGAGAGAGAGAGAGAGAGAGAGAGAGAGAGAGAGAGAGAGAGAGAGAGAGAGAGAGAGAGAGAGAGAGAGAGAAAGTGAGAGAGGAGAAGAGAGAGTGAAAGAGAGAGGGGGAGACAGAAAGAGAGAGAGTGAAAGAGAGAGGGGGAGACAGAAAGAAAGAGAGAGTAAGAGAGAGAGAGACAGATAGAGAGTAAGAGAGATACAGAGAGAGAGATACAGAGAGAGAGAGAGAGAGAGAGAGAAAGAGAGAGAGAGAGAGAGAGAGAGAGAGTAATAACAGTACCTTTGGAAGCGTGACTAGAATAGTATTAAGTCTAATAGAAAACTCGGAAGATCCACTTTCGCTTCATCTTTTATTTTTCTTCAACAATAATATGATACTCGTAAAATATGATTGAATCAAAGTCATGAAACAGCGAGAATTCATTTTGCTATCTCATCCTTATCTTCTCTTTATTTCTCTGTCTACCTACCTGTTTACTTGCCTGATTTGGGTATTGTTTCTTTGTTTGTTTTGTCTAGATGATTTTTCTTTGGTTGACTGTCTCTGTCTTTGTTTCTCCCAAAGTCGTGACCTTTTTTTAAAGTGTTTAACTATTTTTTTAACTTCTACACGCACATATAAATGCACACACAAACGCACACATATACTCACACAAGAAAAGAAGAAAACGAAGAAAGAATTGCTCAAGTACCCTTTATAACGATTCGAAAGTGATATTCATTTTTATGCTTGAATTATTATGCTAATCTGGAAGCCATTATCGCAGATTAAATTACAGAACATGAGAAATCGTGTTTGAGACTTTTTCCAATATTTTCGGGTGACTCAGTACCCCTCCTTCATTTCAAATTCATTTCATTTAACTTTCTTTTTCCTTTTCGTTGCCTTTCAAAGTGCTTTCCATTTTATGCCTCTAAAATTATTTTTAAAAATCAATGAAATTTAGCGAAGTAAACGAAATTACACTATAATGATTTGCAATAATGAATATACCCCTACGAAAAATGCATATTACTAGTTCCATTGCTAAGCGGCCCCAAAATCTACGATATGATCTCCACATTTCATTCTTCAAGGAATGTAATGCAGCGTAATTGATAGCTGTAGTCTACAATAATGTCTTAAGGAGAAGAAAGAGAAAGAACGATACATGTAGATCACTGAATAAAGAAGGTCTTGGGAGCGCTTTCACTGTAATAATCAAAGGAAAAGACGAAAAACCCTTACTCCCTTCTCATAAAAGCTTACTTTCCACAGATGAAATATTCCAGGACCATGAAATATTTGGCAAGACCTGCGCCATCTTTTGAGGCCATCCCCGAACGTGCCTCGACAAAATTAAAGCTACTTTACTTGCTATAAGTTAGGAACATCCCGAGAAACTTTCTATGAACGCTACATAACCTCTTGCATTATTCTTCATCATCTCGCCCGGGGTAGCATCTGCAGTCAGCCCACGGAGACTCACTCTGAAAGCCCATTCTGTCTCTTCATAAAAGCACATGACAAATGCAAGCAGTCGATCCTCAAGCTGCCAGGAGTATATCTAAGGCAATCTCATGCGCACGACCGAGGTTAGTCTATTTTCGTCGCTATAAAACAGGGACCGTGCGTCTGTCGCGAGGATGAGGAGGACGCAGAGGATGAGGTATCAAGACAGACGTTGCTGGTCTCACGCAAGGCATTCCTGGGCTTATGGCGGGCATTCCTGGTCTCGTGAAAGGCATTCTTAGTTTTATAGAAAGCACTCCCGGTCATATGGCGCCCTTGGTCGAATTGCAGGTGGTGCTCTTAGTGTGACGGCAAGTACTTCTGGCCTCAGTGCTAAAGCTTCTGGTCTCATGGCAAACGCTTCAGATGTCATGACAAGCACTCCTGGTCTCTTGACAAGCACAACTGGTCTAAAGCCAAAAACTTTTTTGTCTCGTGACAACAACACCTGGCTATTGGCTAGTACTCCAAGTCTCATGGCAAGAACTCGTAGTTTAATGACAGGCACGCCTGATCTAACGTCAAGCACTCTTGGTCTCACGGCGGGCACTCTTGGTCTCATACCAAGCACTCTTGGTCTGACGGCAAACATTCCTGGGTCTCATGGTAAGCATGCATGGCATTCCCTCATGGGAAAGGCGAAGGCGAGGCAGCCATCACGCTAGCCCGAGGAACCATGTGGAGGGTCCTGGCAGCTTTATCCTGGGATGAATTATTCTTCCCATCGTCTGTCATAAAGCTGAGTTTGTGGTCGGTACCTCGTCTCTAAGCTATCGTCTTCTCGCATTTTAGGTGACCTCGATTCTTACGTCTTTCACCTTCTGTTTCGTCTTATTTTTTTCGTATTTCTGTTTCTTTTTTCTTTTCTTTTTCGTCCCCCTCTTCCTTTTTCTTCTTCTCTTTCTCGTTACAATTTTCCACTTGTCTTTATCTCAGCCTCATTCTTAGTTTACATTCATCTTCTTTATTCTTTTCAATCCTTTCTTTTTACTATTTCTTCTCCTTCCTATATTACTACTTCTTCATCTTTCCTTCTTCCTCATCTTCCTCTTCTTCCTCAAATTCCCCTTCCAATGCTTATTCTGATCCTTTTTCTTCTTTTTCTTCTATAACTGCTTCTTTTTCGCATTTCTTTCTTGATTTGCAATCTACCGACTCTCTTTTCCTCTCCTTCTCCTTCCATTTCTGTTTCCTCTCTTGTTCTCTACTCCTTCGTGTAGCTTTCTTATTTTGCTTTACATTATTGTAGCAATATTAAGGTTGCTCTTTATTTATTACGCAGCACCTTATGTAATATTCAAGACCTTAACGTTAATAACCCGATTCATAAATTGTAGTTGTTTGGAACGTATAACCATATTTCCTTTACTATCGGTTAACATTTACTTTTAATTGAAAAAAACATAGAAATATAATTATACACTAAACGATCAAAGTAAGAACGAGAATGAATTTCTTTCGTACCTACGAATTCTTGGCATTCGTTTCCGCGCGAAAATTAAGTCTACGGTTACATAACCCACGTTTCACTACCTATTCACGTTGATATACTATAGAATATAATCATGTTATTACCTTAATTTGTAATACAATGTTAGCAACAATGTCATGACTACATAAATGTATCAAAGCTTGCCCATGCCTGTGCAGTTAGCCAGGGTGGTAAATAAAGATCTGAACTAAACACTCGACAATGAGAATGCATTCGGATTTTGTTGGTATCCGCCTTTGATTGACATCTATAAAATCCCTTGTAACTCGAACGCCAAGAAATAAATGGAAAAATATACACGATTCAATATTTCCCAATCCAAAGTTGATCTCGTGCCCATCAGGGTACCCTTCAATCCCCACCCCACCAATTTTCCTGTCTAAAACTGGGACACCTGTCTACGTATTTTTGGGTTCCTGGCTTGAGACATTTTTAGGAGATTATTTTTGCTCTGCTTCACACATGCCATATCCACGTTATGCTGAATTTCTGAAAAACACATTTAAAAAATCAGAATTTAATGTACTGTAATTCAATACATCTGGTATGCAGGCGTGTGCTGAAATGAAATGCAATAACGAAAAGTATTATATGCTGAAAATTGCCTGACACTTTAGCAATGCGGAAAAATCAGTATGAAATAATGTCGTACCAAATATATTCAAACAGAAGAAATTAACAAATGCTTTACCTCATATGAACTATATAATCAATGTGAATCGATGATATAAAGGAACTCAAAATATAATCCAGACACTATGTTAGTCTTAACATCTTTGCAGTATCATAAACATTTATTTGGTTTTGAGAGAGAGAGAAAGGGAGAGAAAGAGAGAGAGAGAGAGAGAGAGAGAGAGAGAGAGAGAGAGAGAGAGAGAGAGAGAGAGAGAGAGAGAGAGAGAGAAAGAGAGAAAGAGAGAAAGAGAGAAAGAAAGAGAGAAAGAGAGACAGAGAGACAGATAGAAATAAAAGACAGAGATATAAGGAAGGAAGGGGTTGTGAACTGTGCAAGGGATAAAGAGAGATGTAAGAGCTCCTGCACAGAATCCAACACATTGAACAGCTCTCACTAAATCTTCAACAGTAAAGGTGGCGGCCATATTGATTTCCTGTGACCCTCAGCTATACCCAAGACTGACCCACGTCTAGAATCGTTTCCCTGCCAAGACTTTTCTTTTCCTCTTTTAAGAATTATTCCACGTCTCGTTTATAACAATCGTTCCTTAATTATCTTCTTCTCCTCCATCTCCCTCTTTTCACTTTGATCATTTGGATTCCCGGTTTTCCCTCTCCTTCTTTTCCTTTTCTCGTTCGTATATCACATCGTCGCTTATTTTCGTTTTATTGCCTCCCCGTCCAATTGTTCTTGTCTACTCACTTTATCTCAGAAGTTCTTATCTCTCTTATCTCTCCCCTTCAATGTTCTCCCCCTGTCTCATCTGTTCGTCCCTTGTTATCTTGCACGCTCTCCCCCTTGCTTCTCCATTCCCATTCACTTTCTTCACTTTTTCTCTGCTTCCCTCTCTCTGCTATTCTCCCTCTCTCCCTCTATCTCTCTGTCACTATTTCTGTTTCAATCTCTATCTCTATCTATCTATCTATCGATTTATCTTTCGATTTATCTTTCAATCTATCTATCTATCTATCTATCTATCTATCTATCTATCTATCTATCTATCTATCTATCTATCTATCTATCTATCTGTCTGTCTATCTATACATACATATACATATTTATCCTATCTATCTATATGTTTATTCTATCTATCTATCTATATATCTATTCGTGTATCATATCCATCTATCTATCAACCAAACATATCTCTCTATCCATCTCTCTCTATATATATCTGTCTATCTATCTATCTATTTGACCCACCCACCCTCTCTCCCTCCCTTCCTTCCTCTCTCCATTCTCCACTTTCCACCTCACACTATCTCAGCCTTTTACTCTACCTCATGGCGACACTTCATCGTTACAGCCTCTCGGCCTCATAACACGAGCTGGCCTCATAAAGGTGGCCATAATGATAAAGAGGTTATTTTCACGTCTCCTTTATCCCCTAAACATAATTCGGCTCGACGGAAATTGAAGCGCGGGGGGTTGAGTTCGAATTACAGCTACGCCGTAATTTACCTGTGATAAATCTGTCTTTTAAGTGTAATTAATCACGTTTAAGAAGTTCATTTTTTGGCGAATGAAATTCATGCATTTTCTCTGATCTGCTTGATTTTGTTTTGTTTTGTTTCTTACTTTTTTCAGAGCTTTTGTTATATATTCACTTTCTTATTTTCTTGATAGTGTGATGTTGGTGTTTGTATTCTTTTAGCCTTTGTATCTTTCTATCTATCTCTCTATCTATCTATCTCTAGACGAAGGCGAATGATGGTGGGAGTCTTAGCAACTCACAATCATAACTCTTTTTCGTCTCGTCAGGTTCCAATTTCCCAATCGCTTTGTTATTCACGACGGGAAAATAAAACACCACCAAGTTTGTGTTCCATTCATTCATATCTGAAAGGGTCTAACATTAATGTCTTAGCTCTTTTCTTTGTCTTTGTCGTCCTGGATTTTTTATCGTATGTTTGCTGATGATTATATTGCATTTGAAAGTCACAAGTGAATGAAAAAAGAAAGGAAAGAGAAAGAGAAAACTGTGATGAAAAAGAAGCAGATAATCATTGGAATATAGTTATCAGTCAGAAACAATATGGTCAAAATATGAACTTGAATATTATAAGGTAAGGATCATCCTAACCCATCAACAGTTGTAAAAAGGGAAAAAATGAAAAATGAAAAAAGACACCAGAAGAAAAATGGCAAAGGTATTCAAATGAAAATTGCCGAAATAAGAAAGGGAAATGAGCAACATGCAACAAAAGAAATGCAAATATCAGGGTTATCTCCCCTTGTTCCTCCCCAACACCCCTCCCTCCCATCTGAAGCAAGCTCTTTTGCTACACTTTTCTCTCCCCTCAGCCTTCTCCCCTTTCTCCCCTCGATGATTCTGGGTAAACCCAAAGCTTAGGTATGCCCTCGCCCACTAGTGATCCCAAGATAGCTGTTGCATAGCCTAATCACGCAAGATTTCCGAAAAGTTAATTAGCATTACTTTTTTCTTATGTAGATTGAAGACATGAGACTGCTTAATAATAACAATATATATATATATATATATATATATATATATATATATATATATATATAGATAGATAGATAGATAGATAGATAGATAGATAGATAGATAGATAGATAGATATAGATATATCTCTTATGTCCAAAAAAGTGTCTTCGCCTTTTTCAGACAACTAGAATTATCATTTCCTAGAAGAGAAGTCTACGAAATGGAAACAATCTATTCAGTCAAATCTAAAGCCCTTACTTGGATTAACTGACAGTGAAAGAATATTACGTTTCAAATTGTATTGGCTTACAAAACTGGGCTGAGAAATCTTATAAAAGAAATTGTCGACTTTTATTTGCTATAAATTATGTCATTTTCTCCTCTCTCTTTCTCTCTCTCTCTCTCTCTCTCTCTCTCTCTCTCTCTCTCTCTCTCTCTCTCTCTCTCTCTCTCTCTCTCTCTCTCTCTCTCTCTCTCTCTCTCTCTCTCTCTCTCTCTCTCTTTTAAAGAAAACTTAAAGAACAAGAAAGTAAAAAAAGAGAAAGAGAGGAAGAGAGAAAGAGAGAGAGAGAGAGAGAGAGAGAGAGAGAGAGAGAGAGAGAGAGAGAGAGAGAGAGAGAGATAACACATCAGCAGTTAAGACTGGACATTATGTATTGCTAACGGGAGGTTAAAAGTTGCAGTTTACGACTCCACAATTTGTTCTCTCGCTATATAAAACCTTAATATCTTACACAGACTTTGTGAGATCTCTTAATGATACGCATATGTTGCCTGTCTGTCTCCAATAACACGTTAAACAACAATAAACATAAAAGAGAAACATATAAAAAATGATAAACACCTAAAAGACATAGTATGAACATTTACTTCTTAAATCTCAGACAACAAACTTTGCCGCGGTCAAGAAATAGTGGTTTGTCTCCTTATTTCATCCCTTAATCTACAGCATTGGAATCATGGAAATAATACCCACAATTCCTTAGGATAATTCCTCACGACTTCAGATATTACAGAGATTCAAATCCTTTGTCAATTCAACTCCTTATATTCAGAATTTCGGAGAGATATGTACGAATTTCTTTCTTGTTTCATCCGCTTCTAGAATTTGCAGCCAACCTTTATTATCTCTGGACTTAGATGGGATAAACTTCATATAAAAGCAGCCTAAAGGTAATGCATTTCCCCTTTGGTGAGAGAGAGACATAAAGGCGGATAGGGTTTCTTTGATATAAGAAAGAAATAGAATAATTCCACTGGATGCAAACTCTGGAAACGTTGCGATACCGTATATAGATCACTTACGTAAAACAGAACTTACATTTGAAAGTTCAATTTTAACTCCAAGTGCCTGGAATTTGCAAATAAGGCTAACCGTCAAATAATGCCTTACATTTTTTTTCCACTCACTTTAAAAGAACATACATAGATAGATGAAAAAATAAATGAATAAATAA
>BOPN01001666.1:142517-150017 GCA_017312705.2 Penaeus japonicus
TCTGCACAAACACCATAAACCCTTCTCTCGCTCGCAGGTGCACGCTGGTACTGGCTCTATTGACCGTGTGCTGCTTGAGCTTTTTCGCTTGGAATTAAATCATATTGCATTCACTTCTGTTCAAAAAACGTTTTGGGAATTCTTACCTTTTTGTTTTGTGTAGTCAGGCATGTTGGCCATCTGCAACAGAGAAAAATATCGTTAATATATGCTACAAATATTGCACGTAGTAATACAGCAAATTCCAAACAATGAATCCAGAAAAAAAATGTGTTAATTAACAAAGTGAAGTCTTCATAGCTATAAAGGCAGCAGCGTACGTCACGCCAGCGCCTACCAAGCAGCACTTGACACAGGTGTCTAAGGGCGAGCGAGCACGTCGCCTTTAAGGCACGACCACAAAATCCGAAAAGCCCATTTCGCACAGCTCCATGGAGTAGCGCCCAAGAGCCGCGGAGCCGCGAGGAAACAGCAGCAGACGCTCGGATTCGCTCGAGCGCTTCACTCCTCTGTTATGAGCTGACACTAGCGACATAAAAGTTTTCAATTAGCTCCCAAGCCCACTTGGAAAAAAAATGATCTTCACAAGAAAAGGAAGAAACAAAAGTCTAAGAAGCGATGCCTTCCGGAGGAGAAAATCGCATAAAACAAACAAACGTCCATGGCCTAGCACAGAATGCACCTGCACTCTGCGTCATCTGATAGCCAAGCTTGTCAATTAAGGAAAAGCCATCCGGGAAAAGAATCACAGACGAAGAAGAGTTTGGCTCATTTTTTCTTGCAAAAAAAAAAAAAAGATGATTTATCCTTTATCATTTATCTATGCCAACCCTTGCGAAAGAAAGGAAGAGGGAGCGCGTCAAATAGATCAAGTGAACTTTAACAGCAGATGTTCGAACATTTGATGGCTTCCAGTCTCAGTTGTAGTCTTTCATTCAGTCGGCCTGTCTGCTGTCTATACTTGTCTCTCTCTATCTCTCTTCTCTTTTCAACTTTGGTAAGTGAGTGCGTGCGGGGTGGAGGGGGGTATTAGGTATAGGTATAGGTATAGGTATAAGTATAGGTATAGGTATGGGCAAAGGAATCGATACGGTTATGGGTATGTGCATGTGCAAGCATGTGCATGTGTGAGTGTGAGAGTAAGGGTTGTGCTATTGTGCTCGGGTGATTTATACACACACACACACGCATACGTCTTTTCACATCATCTGTGTATCGCCGTAATTGTATGTAGGCCTTTTGTTGTCTCATTCTGTCTTGTCTGTTTCCACGCCAGTCTGTCTTCGACTGAACGTCCATCACTGCCTGAATCCTTTTACTAAACCGAAGGAGAAGTAATTGCAAAGCATAATTTAGCAACAAGCAAACACGCAGTTCGACGAAGGTAAACATAAACGGAGGAAATGCAAACGGACATGAATATAAACATGCAATTAACCGTTATGAAAGCAGGGCATAAAAGAGAGCAAAGAAAATGCAGAGAATACAAAGCCACACGACAAGGGTCGTCTAAAGCAAGTCTTGCACCGAAAATACACTGCAGAGCCAACTTGTCAAAATGTATATTGCAAGGATGTGACGAAAGAGGAGATAGAGAAAGGGATGATAATTAAGTGTAGGATCATGAAGCCCCCCAAAAATAATGGAGCTCGATTTTCATTTTATGGTTACAGCCTATATCTTAAATGTTATATTGTGTAATATGAGTCCACACGTATGAAAAATAAGGCGAAGGAATGTATACTAATAAACACCCCCTCCCCCCCACACACACATACATATATATATAGATAGATAGATAGATAGATATATGTATATATATATATATATATATATACATCTTAGAAACGGCGAGGAAATTCATTGCGATGCTTTTATCTTGAGATTACGTAGCGATCTTGGGGAATGCTAAAGTTGTTTGATGTTTAGTTGTTCCACTCTAGTATATATATGTATATATAAATATATGTATATACATATATATATATATATATATATATATATATATATATATATATATCAAACTAGATAAATAATCGTTTTTTCGATCATTTCTTAGGACAACTTTCCCTTCTCCCTTCCCCCCCCCTCCCGATGAAATAGCATCGCCTTTGAAGAGACAATGGATGTCGTAATGGTGACTGACTTCTCAAAGTTAAGCAAATCAGATTGGAAAGTTTAATCAATGTCATCGTAGGATCCTTTCGTATTTTACAGACTTCCTTCCGCTGACTCCATCATGAATAACATTTTTTTCCCCCTAAGAATCTGCCTTCACGTCCTTATTTCATACCCATCCATCTTCTTGGCGACATCCCCGTCACAGGATTTATTGAGATTCTCCTCCCAGTCACTCGGGCCCCAACAGACACTCCGCCCATCGCAACAATGGCTCCTAGAACCTGCCGTCCGCGCCCAATACAAGCGGCAGGCGGTCACAGGAGCACATAGTTACAGTTGCCCTCAAGACGGGTTTGTCGTCAGATTCCTCTTCTTCAAAGGGCATTCTTCGGCCTTCCCTCACGTCCCCTTGCGTCCCCATACCCCACGTCCCCCGCTTTCTTTTCACCAGAGGAATATATATAGAAGTCCACAAGGCTGTAAACACCAAAGGCGAAGTAAACTTGTGCTGTATGGAAAGGCCGCAGATGGTCGTTAGTCGCGAGCCGAGGGACTCCCCTTCCTCCCAAGGTCTCGCTCCCTTGCCTCCAACCTCCACGAGCAAAGGCGTGTCTTAGAAACTTACAAAATGTACTTCTTTTAGACAGTCAACACAGGCTGAATGAACCGCGACTTTCCTCAAACACACGGCGACGTCGGTTCTCTTCGGGTGAACCAGGTGGACACTTACAAGGGCCTTCTCGCGTCGCCCCTCACCCAAACACTTTTTTTTAAGGGGAAAGGCGAAAATAATCAGGTAAACCTTAAAGCTAACTCGACTTTTTATGACGCCAGACCGTCTTCCTAAAGAGTATGAGGGCGTCGTCAAACCGCATCAAGGTCGTGTAGCGAGGTATCATTCGAGGTTTAGGACCGCGATACTGCCACATCCAACACCTCGGTTGTCTTGGGTTCGCCGGGAGTGGCGGAATCTCTCAATCTCTCTCTTTTTTTCTCTCTGCCTCTGCCTATGCCTCTGCCTCTGTCTCTGCCTCTCTCTTTCTCTCTGTCTGCCTGCCTGCCTGCCTGTCTGTCTGTCTGTCTGTCTGTCTGTCTGTCTGTCTGTCTGTCTGTCTGTCTGTCTGTCTGTCTCTTTATCTCTCTGTCTGTCTCTCTCTTTTTCTCTCTTTCCCCACACCCCCGCAACCCCAGCTATACACACAAGCAATAAGAACAAGCTACTCCCTGGTTCCCTACTGTCAACATTGACAAAGACTGATGTTTGTCAAGGGCGCCTTGAAGACACCGCGCTCCGCAAATGAAGATGCTGGCATATCAAGCGGAAGGCATTTAGGACGCTTCGGCGAGAATGAGATTGAGAGAGAGAGAGAGAGAGAGAGAGAGAGAGAGAGAGAGAGAGAGAGAGAGAGAGAGAGAGAGAGAGAGAGAGAGAGAGAGAGAGAGAGAGAGAGAGAGAGAGAGAGAGAGAGAGAGAGAGAGAGAGAGAGAGAGAAAGGGTGAGAGTGAGAGGGAGCGAGAGAGAACTCATCCTAACAGGACGAAATATATTTTCCCCACCCACTTCGATATCCTCAATCCCCATCATCAATCACACGCCCGCAACTTGCCACACCAATCACTACCTCTTACGTCGTCCTTGCATTGCGCTACTTCCAGACCGCTTCCTATGCCTCGCCTCGCCTCACCACAGAGGCGCCTAAAAACCTTTAACTGACCGCTCTGCCTAACAGACTACTTGGGAACATAGCAAGAGGAACTAAAGCACCACAGAAAAGCCAAAATAAATCCCAAGCCACCAAAGACAAAGGCAAAAAAAGATAGATAGATAGATAGACAGACAGACAGACAGATGGACAGATGGACAGACAGACAGACAGACAGACAGACAGACAGACAGGCAGATGGACACGGACAAAGGCAAAACGCACGCGAAACTCTGCCCTTAATCTGAGCAGGTGAGGACGAGATTTATGTGCTCATCTATCTGCGTCGGGAGCCGCTGACTGCCTTCGCCAAGTTGCGGCGGCCGAGGCAGATGGCCACTGTGGGAAGCCGGCAGGATGGTCCACATTAACTCCCCCCCTCTCCCCCACCAACCCACCCCAGTGGTCGACTGGAAGAAAATCCACTGGGAGAATAAACAAATAAAAAAGGTGACGGGGGGCGGGGGTGGAGGGGGGAGTGCAGGTCGTCAGGAGAGGGGGGAAAACGCAAGAGGAAGCTGGGTAAATAAGGGGAAATGGCGCCCAGCGTGAATTTTTCATTTTTCATTTTTTTTTCTTCATTTTCTGACCTTTCCCAAGCGCCCGCCCGGTGGGACACGGGCGGACTCCCTTTCCTCAACATCCTCCTCCCCCCTCCCCCCCTCCAAAAAGAAAAGAAAAAAGAAAAAAGAAAACTGTCTGGGTTCCTCCCTCCACGCAGACTCCTCCTCCTACCTCCTCCTACCCGGACGGACAGCCCTCACCCGAAACCCATCCCCGCGAGCCTCGGCATCAACGCCAACACACCGTAATTTGAATCCGCACTCTCGTTTCCTCTGCTAATTCACCCTAATCCGAGTCCCGGGCTCTCCGCGACCACACCACACCACACCACGCCACACCACGCCGCCTCACCACAAATTGAGTCCGGCCGGCCGACGACAGAGACGGAGACGGAGAGAGGTGGGGAGGGGAGGTGGGGGGGGTCGAATTACTCTCGGAATCGACGGTAGGTAGACAAACAAACAATGGAAATACGTAAGACTCGATGGAAATAAGTAAACAACCTAAACCGATGAGGCCAATACGTTCAGGACTTCCACTTCCACGCATTCGAGTCGTTCTGGCTCGGATTAAAAAAAAAAAATCCTGGGGCTTCCCGATATGCTAATCCAGTCTTCCCGGGATAAGAATTTATGCCGTAGACGAACAGATATCGTCTCCATCGACCTCCTCAGCGTAGAATACGAGTCGCGACTGTCGATGTCCTACACCTAAATCCGTATTGACAAAGGCAATGAGAAAAGGTGAATATCTTTTCCCAGCTGCCAAGCATGGCTCGCGTAAGAGGAGAGGAAGCGGAGAAAATGAGGCAATGAGGAGGTGACGAGTGACGAGTGACGAGCGAGGGAGAGGAGGCGAAGAGGGGAAAATGAAAGATTAATCCGCCTGTACGATCTCATCTCACGCCAGAGTCTCCACGTCACGTCATGACCGGGGGGGGAGGAGGAAGGAAGGTGGGAGGAAGGAAGGTGGGAGGGAGGAAGAGAGGGAAGGAGGAAGAGAGGAAGAGAGAGAGAGAGAGAGAGAGAGAGAGAGAGAGAGAGAGAGAGAGAGAGAGAGAGAGAGAGAGAGAGAGGAGAGAGAGAGAGAGAGAGAGAGAGACGGGGAGGAAGGGTGGGAAGGAGGAAGGTAGGGAAAGGTGAGGGGGAGTAGAGAGGGGGGACGGAGAAGAGAGGAGGAGGAGGTGGAGGAGGTGGAGGAGGAGGTGGAAGGAGGGAGGGACGGTGGGAGGGAGGAGGGAAAGGAGGAAGGTAGGGAAAGGGGAGAGAGGGGGTAGGAGGGAAGAGAGAGAGACACAAGCAGAGAGAAAGGTAAGGGAGGGAAGGAGAGAAACGCAAACAGAGGGAATGAGAGACAAACGGGCAGACAGACAGTCACACAGAGAGAGAATAAAAAGAGAGAAACTAGACAGGGAACAGAATTCCCCTCGCAGCACCCCTCCCCCCCTACCCCTCCCCACGACGCCCACCTCCAAGAGCGAGCGAGGGCGTGGGTGAGGCGAGGCGTTCCCACCGCCTTCCACCTTTCCGCACTGGCTCCGAATAATTTCGAATCCTAATGTCTGTAAAAAGGCCATAGAGCGGAGCCGAGTTAACCGCCGCCACTTCTGCACCCGACGGTCCGTGCGCGCCCGTGCGCCCGCCCGCCCGCGCGCCCTGGCCCAAGGATATGTCCTTTGTGTCTGCTAAAATGATTCTCTTGTGCTCTTTGGCTGAATTAAACTCCCATCCCCCCCCCCCTAAAAAAAAAATAGGAGGAAGGAATGAAGGGCAGGAAAAGGATAAGGAAAGGGAGCAAGAAATCAAAGAGAAGAGTAAGAGAAGAAGGACAACGGTAAAGATGATGGGATAGGAGAAGGAAATGGAGAAGGAGAAGGAGAAGGAGAAGGAGGGGAGGAAGAGAGGGAGGAGAAAGAAGAAAAGCGAGGGGGAAATTCAGAAAACAAGAGCACAGGAAAAGAACGGACAGAAAGGAAGAGGAGAAGAAGGAGGAGGAGGAGGAGGAGGAGGAGGAGGAGGAGGAGGAGGAGGAGGAGGAGGAGGAGGAGGAGGAGGAGGAGGAGGAGGAGTAGGAGGAAAAGGAGGAGGAGGAGGAGGAGGAGGAGGAGAAGTAGGAGGAGGAGGAGGAGAAGTAGGAGGAGGAGGAGGAGAAGCAGGAGGAGGAGGAGGAGGAGGAGGAGGAGAAGCAGGAGGAGGAGGAGGAGTAGGAGGAGGAGGAAAAGAAGGAAATAAAAGAATACGAACAAGAAGAGGAAGAAACAGTAGAGGAAAAAGTAGACGAAAAAGAAGTAGTAGTAGAAGCAGAAGAAGAGGCAGAAGAACAGGAAGAAGAGAAGGAAGAACAGGAAAAAGAGGAGGAAGAACAGGAAGAGGAAGAGGAAGAGGAGGAGGAGGTATCCTTGTTTCTCCCGTGCATGCTGATCAATACCCTGCGCTTCCCGGGGAACGACCACTGCACGGACGACCACTGTACATGCAATCGCTATACACACCATCGTTACACAAACGACCACACGGCGGACCGGAGAGACCAATACTATATAAACTTCCGCTAAAGGGACAATCCCCAAACGCAGACCCGCCTCTAGACCCAACGAGCAATAAACATTACACGAATAAACATTCCAGTAACGATACGTCTACAATCACACACATGATTATCACTTGATCATCATAATCATCATCATTAGTATTATCACAATAATAATGACAGAATATTACGAGCTACAACAACAACAACAAAAATGTTGATAATGATTATGAACAAATAGTAAAATAAGTGAATAATTACAAGAGCACTTACAATGAACCCTACTTCGCCAGAGGAGAGAGAACACATCCTGGAAAGAGGGCGCATCCTACATTACCTCTGAGAAATAGAGCCGAGAGAAAGATAAACACCGTGATGATGCCTAAGGGGGGATCAAGAGTATATTTCGCCGGAATCTTTTAGTTTCTCTCTCTCTCTCTCTCTCTCTCTCTCTCTCTCTCTCTCTCTCTCTCTCTCTCTCTCTCTCTCTCTCTCTCTCTCTCTCTCTCTCTCTCTCCTCTCTCTCCTCTCTCTCCTCTCTCTCCTCTCTCTCTCTCCATTCCCTCTCGTTCGCCCCCCCCCC
>BOPN01001666.1:160017-170017 GCA_017312705.2 Penaeus japonicus
GGAAGGCCTTAAGGCGTAGAAAGTGACTCAGGCTCTGTACTTAAGGAACCCAGGACAGACAGATCAGGACAGAGAGGTCAGACAAACAGACTAGAGCGAACAGCTCTGACCTCTGGCCTTCGGCCAGGGTTTGGTGTATTAACAGTCCAAAATAAAGACCATGGCACGTGAACGTCTGTCTCTTATCCACCGACCTACAACCAGGGCATCGAGTGGTTATAACAACTGCTCTCAGTAGTGGGTTACAACATGTAAGGCACTGATACTGATATCATGTGACCCAAGTCATTGATCATATATGTCTAATAAATTCAATGACTTGGGTCACATAATATCAGTATCAGTGTCTTACAGAGAGAAAGAAAGAAAGATAGATAGATAGATAGATAGATAGATAAATACAGAGAAAGAGAGAAAGAGAGAAAGGGAGAGAGAGAGAGAGAGAGAGAGAGAGAGAGAGAGAGAGAGAGAGAGAGAAATACAGAGAAAGAGAGAAAGAGAGAAAGGGAGGGAGAGAGGGAGGGAGAGAGAGAGAGAGAGAGAGAGAGAGAGAGAGAGAGAGAGAGAGAGAGAGAGAGAGAGAGAGAGAGAGAGAGAGAGAGAGAGAGAGAGAGAGAGAGAGAGAGAGAGAGAGAGAGAGAGAGAGAGAGAGAGAGAGAGAGAGAGAGAGAGAGAGAGAGAGAGAGAGAGAGAGAGAGAGAGAGAGAGAGAGAGAGAGAGAGAGAGAGAGAGAGAAATACATAGAAAGAGAGAAATACATAGAAAGAGAGAAATACATAGAAAGAGAGAAATACAGAGAAAGAGAGAAAGAGAGAAAGAGAGAAAGAGAGAAAGAGAGAAAGGGAGAAAGAGAGAGAGAGAGAGAGAGAGAGAGAGAGAGAGAGAGAGAGAGAGAGAGAGAGAGAGAGAGAGAGAGAGCGAGAGCAATAGGCCTTAAAGTTCCTTAACGAAAAAGAATCGGCCGGGCGCGAGGTCAGGTCAGGTCCCGCCTGGGTCACTTCATCAAGAACGCAGCGCTGATTTCCTCCCCTCCGCAGTAAGCTTAAACTTGAGCAACTAAACTGTTTACCCGGCGGGGACCAGGTGTGAAAAACTTAAATGCATTGGGAAAAGTTTCGCCTCGCCCGAACCACTGGGTCGTCAAGCTAAGTGCGTGGACGAGGGAACGGGGAGGGGAGGGGAGGGGAGGGGGTCCGCGCTAGGTGTTGCATATTTTATGTAAATTATGGCATTGCTTCTCGAAACCGATGGCAGTATCTACAGTGCATTTAAAGTATATACACCTAAGTGTGAGCAAAAGTGGTATATACAAACACACCCAAACGTATACACCCTAAAACAATTTTCAAATCCCACAAGTGTGCGTGCGCGCGCGCACGCACACGCACGCAGACACACACACACACACACACACACACACACACACACACAGGCAACTTGGCACCCTCCAAAAATAATAGCGCGGAAGACAAAGAGATCAAAAGAGTCGCATGTGGGTTTTCATGACTTTTATCAAGGAACAAAATAAAATAATTTCTCATTTTTCGTTCTTTCTTTTAAATTTCTTCTTTCCTCGAATCGCATCCGGGGAGGAAAGTCTCTCGAGGTCCTTTGCTCCCCCAGCTGTTTCCGAGCGACGGGCTAACGAAGTCAAGAGAGAACACAGAGCAAGGCGGCCTCCGCATGCGGCTCCGCAAGCACCGGACCCCGACCTAAAATCACCCGCTGATGAAGTGGCCTTTGGCGTGAGCTACAGAGAATGCGGGCTGCACAGACGTGCTTAAGTCGCGTCTGGTTCCGTGAGTTGAGCGATAAAGGCTTTTCTGAAGCGAGTTCGACTTCTAAAAGTGATTTTGGGCTATCTAGGATTGAAATCAGACGACAATAAATACACATACATATATATATACACACACACGCACACACACACACGCAAAAGCACGCGCGCATATGTGTATACATACATACATATGTGTATATATATATATATATATATATATATATATATATATATATATATATAATGTATGTATACACATATGCGCACTTGAGTAGGCTTGTGCTTGTGTGTGCGTGTGCGTGTGCGTGTGCGTGTGCGTGTGCGTGCGTAAATGTGGATTTGATACATATATATATATCATATATAAATCCAAAAGTACATAAAACAAACAAAAAAAGTGAGCAATTGTTGCCTTTATTCCCCACGTTCATAGGAATTCAGCCAAGAATATATGAGTTACGCAGGATATTAATAACAAAAGCAATAAAAGAAAACAGATAGGATGGATCTGACACGGATTTAATAGCGCCATTTTTGACAAACAACCCTCCTCTGGCTTAGCATCTCATATCGCTAAAACGATCTGCCAAAAAACGGAAAACAAATAATTCAAAATGTTGTTGTTGTTGTTTTTTGGTCGAAGAGGGCAACACACGGACCTCCGAAAGGCACCCGGATACAGGAGCTAATCGTCACACCTCGAAGAAGAACACCTACAGGCATCCCTCCTTAGAAACAAAAAAAAAATGTCTTCCGTCTACTAACCGAACTCAGTAAAAAGAAAAGAAATAATAACATCCTAGCATATAAAAAAGAGACCCAAAAATAAACAAGGATGAGGACCGCGTGTGCCCACATGTACAGCTGCCTCAATCCCAGCGCCGACACTAAGCCACGAGCGTCTCCACTTGGCAAATCCTTTGTTTGTATTGAGCGGATCCAATCATGCCCATCGGCCCTTCCTCGCACCTCTCAAGGGAATTCTCGTCCTCCTGCTCCCCTTCTCATCCTTCTCCTTCTCCTTCTTCCGCTTCGTCTCACTCTTCCTCTTCTTCAACTCCTCCTTTCTTAGTCCTAGTCCTTGTCCTTGTCCTTCTCCTTCTTCTCCCTCTTCTTCAACTCCTCCTTTCTTAGTCCTTGTCCTTGTCCTTGTCCTTCTCCTTCTTCTCCCTCTTCTTCAACTCCTCCTTTCTTAGTCCTTGTCCTTCTCCTTCTTCTCCCTCTTCTTCAACTCCTCCTTTCTTAGTCCTTGTCCTTGTCCTTCTCCCTCTTCTTCAACTCCTCCATTCTTAGTCCTTCTGTCCGTCTTCGGGATTCCCCCCGCTTTCACAATCATCGCCTGAAGTACAAGGCGTTCCATCTGACCTGACCTCCTGGAATTGCTGCAAGTTATACCTCCTCCATTGTGCTGGCACGCAAAACTCCTACATGACTTCTTTCGGTGGCATTTTCCCCTTTTTTCCTCATCGGATTTGCCAGTCTTCTTTTCTTTCTCCTGGCCCCACATCCCTCGCAAAAAAAAGTAGTGTCCCTCATATTTCCCATCCAAGGGTATCCTACCTTTTTCCCTTCCCCACATCCCAATCCCCCACATCACATCCCCCCCCTCCCTTCCCTGCTTCCGAGAAAGTGTTCCGCTTCACTGCGCCCTCGCCTCCTGGCCCAGCGAGCTTCTGGGTTTGGCGAGCGCGCCGTCAGCAGCAGGAAGAGGACATCACAAAAGCCACGAGGCTAAGGGGAGGTCTACTTGAAAAGCAGGGGCAGCACGAGTAACGGCTATGACCTCTCCCCACTCTCCCGCTCCATCCCACCTATACAAGACCCGACAAACTCCCCCCCCCCCATCCTCATCCCCACCCCCACCCCACTCTATCTCACCTGGTAATGCCGCTCTTCATCTCTATCTCTGCCTCGCCTCCGTCTCTCTCACTCTCATTCTCTGCCTCCCTTTACCCTCTACGTCTATTCCATTCTCCTTTCCCCTCCTTCGAGCAAGTAGGTCAGTAGACTTCTGCAACCCACAGAGGGGTTCAGTGGGTCACAGGGAACATGAGGAAGCAAAGACTTCCGGCATCATGCCTCGTCCGCTCACTCCAACAGCAATCATTGGCAACGGAAAGGGGACGCCCCGTCTTACCTGTCCCTTGCCCCCCCTCTCTCTCCCTCCCTCTCCCTACCTCTTCGCCAGGGAAACGCAACGCATAACACTACCATCACCCAGTGATGGGCTTTGGAAAGTGAGAGTGGGTGCGGGAGGAGGGGGGGGAGTGGTCGGGGAGGCACTCTCCCTTACGACATACAGGTGCGTCCATGCGATTTAACGTTGCAAGGGGTTGTTCGGGGTTGTTCAATAACCTAGCAGGACATCTTGAATATTTGCACGTAACGGGATACTCGCGATCCAACGAGAACAACATGCATGATGGTCCTACCCCCCCCCCATTTTTTTTCGTTTTTCTTTTTTGGAAAAAAAATAAATAAATAAACGCAATTCCAGTTCCTTCTTGTTCCTTCCCTCTTCCCCGTATCTCATCTCCCTTTGAAGGGACATACGAACGCTCGTTCGCCTTCCCCCTGAAAACACAATGTTCGGTTCGGTTTCCCAAGCCCCTGTCCTCCAAGCAGGGCGAAACCCCAGGGAGCTCCGAAGCATCAGGAAAACACCCGCGTCCAGATTACCAGACAAAGAAGATCTCGCGCGATTCTCCTCCCCTCCCCCCATACAGCCTTCTTGCTCAACCCACGTACACCTCACAAAGCCCTTCATCCTCTTCCCCATCGTCATCTCCTTCTTCGTCTTCGTCTTCTTCTTCTTCTTCTTCCTCTTCCTCTTCCTCTCCTCCTCCCCGTGTGAGCAGACAGGTGGCGGGGACTCGGAGGTGAAAATGGCGGTGTCAGTAATCCCTTCTTTGATCGACACACGCGCTCTAGTTTTCGGAGGGCGTCGGGCGCCGCGGCGGCGGTCACCTAGTACCTACCTACCTACCTACCTACTTACTTACCTACCTACTTACCTACCCACCTACCTACCTACCTACCTACCTACCTACCTACTTACTTACTTACTTACTTACTTACTTACCTACCTACCCACCTCCCTACCTACCTACCTACCCGGCCCTCACCTAGGCACCACCTGCCGTGGTATTACCGCACACCTAACCGAGGGAAAGGAAGAGCCGCGTCGAAGAATGGTGAGGGAGAGAAGAAAGGATGAGGAAAGGATGGAGAGAGTGAAGAGGGGAAAAGGGGAAAGAAAAGAAAAAGGAAAAGAAAAAAGAAGAGAGGAAAACCTAGCCGAGGGGTAGGAAGAGGAGTCAAAGAGGGCAGAGGAATGGGATAAGAAAGGAAGAAAGGGTGAAGCGGGGAAAAGGGGAACGAAAGGAAAATGATAAAGGATTGTAGAAAAGCAGTAGTGTGTTAAGGAAGGGGAAAGCGAGGGGAAAGGAGAACGATGACAGGGGAGGAGGGGATGGAGGGATGGAAAAAAAGAGTCACAAGAAAGGGGAGTAGAGAGGGTCAAAGGAGAGAGAGAGAGAGAGAGAGCTTTCTATAAATCCACAAGCAAGGGGAAGAAACGCCCATTTGACAAAAGACAGAGAAAAAAAAAGGAAGAGGAAGGAAAAATACTGATGAGGACGATGATAATAAAGGGGGAACACCAACAACCAGAGATGAGAGGGCAAAGGAAACGCCCCTTATAAAAAAAAAAGGTTAGGAGAATAAGAAAGACGACAAAGAGGAAATTCAATAATACCTAAAAAAAAAGATAAAAAAAATCAACAAATCAGAATAAGAGAAAAGAAAAACGACCCTAACAGAAAGGCAGACGCACGACTCACGTACCGACGGCGCTCGGGCCAGGAAAATCCCTCGGCGCTAATGACAAGACGCCGGAGGGATGAACACCGACCTGATTAATGACGGTCAAATCGATGCATTCCCACAATGAACAATGCCGCCCCCGCATCGACCTCGGGCACAAGGGCCACCCTCACTATCCCGCTCGACGCTTATCTACCACCACCGGGGCGCCCACGCTTGGGCTCGAATCATTCTTAACCAAAGTAACATTATCAGTAGCAGCAGTACTAGTGCTAGTGCTAGTCTTGTTACTATTCCTATTATTACTATCATTACTACTATTACTACTTTAATAACAACAATAACAATAATGATGATATTGATAACAATAAAACCAGCATAAGGAATAATAATGGTATCAATAACAACAATGACAGAAAATCCGAAAACGTTAATAATAGTAATAGGAAAATGCTAAAGCTAAATGGGAAATAGAGCTAAAAAATAGGCCTAAAAAGAAAATTGCCCGCCAGGAAGGAAGACAAAAGCAAAAGCAAACGAAAGAGAATGAGGAAGAGAGAGAGGGAGAGAGAGAGAGAGAGAGAGAGAGAGAGAGAGAGAGAGAGAGAGAGAGAGAGAGAGAGAGAGAGAGAGAGAGAGAGAGAGAGAGAGAGAGAGAGAGTTTGTGTGTGTGTGTGTGTGTGTGTGTGTGTGTGTGTGTGTGTGTGTGTGTGTGTGTGTGTGTGTGTGTGTGTGTGTGTGTGTGTGTGTGTGTGTGTGTGTGTGTGTGTGTGTGTGTGTGTGTGTGTGTGTGTGTGTGTGTGCGCGCGCGCGTCAAAGAAAATTCGGGTCAGAATTGAAATACAATAATAATAATAATAAAATATATGAAAAATACAATAATAAGAATAATACCAACGACTATACACAAAACCATAAATATAACAACAACAAACATACACATAAAAAAACCATTATGATAAGTATAATACCAACGACCATACCCCATGACCGTGATTCTGATAATGACCATGCACATGATAATAACCACGATAATAGCGAACACAACAACGTCAGAGCAAACTGCTGCAACAATAAAGTGTTGCTATCAACATGACAGAGGATCATCATCATTTCAACAAATATGGCAGCAAGACAATTTCATAAACAATGTTACCGGTAGAACATGTTGCTAATCCCAAGAAGGGATAATAAAAACGGCATTTCTCGAAATAACAGAATGATATAATTACAAAACATTAGTAACAAACGTAACAACAATATAGTAATAACAATGTTATTATTAGTAGTATCATCATCATAAGTATTCCCGTTCTAATCTCATTATATAATCTATTTACCATCTTTACTTTGACCGTTTAAACAATTATCGTTATCTTTACAACAACAAGTGCAACAATACTAATACAAAATTACCTATCCATCGATCGATCGATCTATCCGTCTTAATATCTATCTATCTATCTATCTACTATATGTCGAAAAATGTCTATCGGAAAGAAAAGGGCGAGGGAAGAAAATGTATTTAAGATGAACGGAGATTAAGAGAAAGAAACTGATGAACAGGGGTCAGAGCGGAAGGCGAGAGAAGGAGGGGGGGGAGCCGAGGAGAAGGGAGAAGAGAAGAGCCACGAAGGAAATGGGGAGGAAGAAGCGAGTAAGAAATTTGGAAAGAGGAGGAGAAAAAATGAGAAATGAGATCAAGAGACAAGTAAGAGGTTAGAGATTACACAAATGATAAATGGAGGTAACAGAAGCTAAGAATAAAGTAGGGCATGATTAAGACGACGAGAGAGGCTGCCAGATAAAATGAAAGAAGGAGAAGAGAGAACGGACACAAAGAACGATAAAGAACAGAGGAGAAAGGAAAAAAAGCGGACGATAAAAAACGAAAATAATGTTACTGAATGAAATAAAGAAGAGTAAACAAAACAGAGAAAGAACGATTGATAAAACTGAGCGTTATTTTACGGGGCAAAAAAAACAACAACAAAAAACGAAGAACCGGAAACAAAGCGAATGATCAAAGATTAAAAATCACAGTTATAAAACGAAAAAACAAGTTCGAAAAAAATCACAGTTAAAAAAATAGAAAATTGTTGCGAACGACCCCCCCCCCCAAAAAAAAAAGAAAAAAGAAAAAAGAAAAAGAAAATGGAGGACGGACGCGATAAACAAAGGAGATGAATGCGCGAAGAAACATTAAGGCAAGGAGGCAAAGGGCGATAACGACTGGCAAAAGAGAGAGAGAGAGAGAGAGAGAGAGAGAGAGAGAGAGAGAGAGAGAGAGAGGAACGCCAAGAGATTCCTGACGCGAGGAAAAGAAAACTCAAGATAAATCGTTATAGCAGACATGACGCAAGAGACAAGAAAAGAGACGTGGGAAATGAGGGATAAGAAAGAGAGGGATGGATGGAGTGAGGAAGACAGGGAAAGAGGAAAGAGGAAAGAGGAAAGAGGGAGGAAGAGAGAGGGGGAGGGAGAGGGGGAGGGAGCGAGGGAGGGAGAGAGGGAGGCAGGGAGCGAGAGGGAGGGAGGAAGAGAGAGAGGGAGGGAGGAAGGGAGGGAGGGAGGGAGAGAAAGAAATAAAGAGAGAGAGAGAAGAGAGAGAGAGGAGAAAGAGAAGAAAGAGAGGAGAGAGAGAGGAGAAAGAGAAGAAAGAGAGGAGAGAGAGAGGAGAGAGGGAGAGAGAGAGAGGGGGGAGAAAGAAAGGGGGACAGGTCACAAGAGGGCGCTAAGTGAGGCTTAAGAGAAGAGGAAGTTTAAAGAGAAAGGGACGAAGTTGAGGGAAGGTTGGGGGGGGGGGGGGGGCGGTTGAGTGGAAGCTGGGGAGGGAGGAGTGCGGGGTGGGGATGGGGGAGACTTCAGCTGAAGACCTTTCTCTCCTCCCTCTCAGTCCCCTACATTATCCTGCCTCCCCCCACGTCCTCATCCCTTCCTCTAACCTTGCACCCCCTCCATATCGACGGAGGCACGAAATAAATCCTGCAAGAACTGACGTAAGGAGGTTACTGGGTTGCTAAAGTTGAGGTATATGGAGGTGGTCGTCCCTAATGGTTATGGACGTGCCTGGAAGGGGTTTCCGGACACCATTCACTGCACTACCATTTTATTCCCTTTTGAGGGGGAGAAAGGGACACCAATGGAGGGGAGGGGAGAGATGGGAGAGGAGGGGAGGGGAGGGGCGTGCAGTATGTTGACTCGACCACTTAAGTATACGAGTAAACACTTTTTGAACTCGACGGGGAATATAGTATCAATATCAGATCCTATTACGTTTACACACTCAACAGAAAACGCTCCTCGTTTCAAACCTGCCTCTCCCTCTCCCTCTCTTTCTCTTTCGCTTCCACTTTCTATTTCTCCATCTCCCTCTCTCTCATACAGCCAAGCACAATACCTCTCTGCCCTCCCCACCTATCCCCAGTTTCTCTTCTTCTCTCCCCTCTCCCTCCTTCCTTCCCCCTCGCTCTCCCTCGAAAGAGAGAAAAATCGGGGTCCACATAAAAGTAAACGCTGCCGAGGACGAGCAGATGGCGAGCGGTATTCCACGAGGGACGTCGATGAGGGGAAGACACATGACGAGGAGAAAAAAGGGGAAAGACGAATACCTCTGTTTGGGAACATGCACTGGGCGGAGACGGGGAGGATGGGGAATAGGGAATGGGGAGGGGGGCGGTTAATGAAAGACAAGCAGAAATAGGATGAGGAGGACACGGGGGGAGGGGAGACAGAACCGGAGCACCTGTGCGAGGGTAACATCAAGGTGAGAGAGATACTGAGAGAGAGTATGTGCGCGAGCGATCCCTTAGACCTTCAAGCCCCCTCCCGTTCCGACTGCGACGCATCCGAAATCGGTTTCAGACGCGTCCTGCGTCTCGGCGCGGCGCGCGAGGAGGTGCTCCTTGGACGCGAGTGTGGCGTGGCGCGCGGTGTAAGGTAAGCGCTCCCAGGTACAGCGCGATCCCTGTGGAGGCGCCGACCACACTAGGGATCACACTTATTACCCATCAGGGGCACCCAAGGATCCACATGTGATCCGCCAGGATTAAGCCAGGAGGCAGCGGGAGAGAAGAGGGGGTAAGAGGGGGTGGGTGTGGGCGACGAGGGAGGGAGTGAGAGAGAGAGTCATACGACTCAAACTTGGAGAGAAAAGGTGCGGTTACAGGACGTTTCAGGAAGCGTCGTGGGAAAGGAGGCCGTTAAACGTAGTGCAGGGTACAGGATGAGGCATCGTGATAACAGATACGTAGAGACGGGGTGGTAGATCGATAAATAGATGAGATGAGAGGGAAAGAGGGTGGATGGAAGGAGGGAGGGAGGCCAGGAACGAGGGGGGGGGCGAGGGAGAGGGAGGAGAGAAGGAGGGAAACAGAGAGAGGGAGGGCAGGAGGG
>BOPN01001666.1:185543-188043 GCA_017312705.2 Penaeus japonicus
GTGTGTGTGTGTGTGTGTGTGTGTGTGTGTGTGTGTGTGTGTGTGTGTGTGTGTGTGTGTGTGTGTGTGTGTGTGTGTGTGTGTGTGTGTGCGTGTGCGTGTGCGACTGTGCGTGTGCGAATGTGTGAGTGTGTGCGTGTGCGTGTGCGTGTGCGTGTGCGTGTGCGTGTGCATATGTGTGAGTGTGAGCGTGAGTGTGCGCGTGCGCGTGTGCGTGCGTGCTTGCGTGTGTGCGCGCGCGTGTACGTGTGTCCGAGGACTGCCGACTCATCCCTTCCGCTTGACAGGCAACCTTCTAGAAGTGAAAAACGAAATATCTGGCAACCTACAAGGGCGTCCGCGGGGAGCCACACGTCCCGTCCCGGCGGCACCGTATGGCACCATGTGGCAGTGTGGCACCGTGTGACACCTGCGACACTAGGACACGCGAGCCATGATGTACGACGGCCGGGACTCAACAGGCCACAAGTTGTTAAGGTTCTGCAGGCAACATTGATCCTAGTATTGATTGCGAGCCATGGGCGGCCTCCTACTCCCTCACGCCCTCATTACTGACGGCGCTTAAAGCTGTCTTCGTACCTACGCCCCTGCACGCCCACGATCTCACCCCGCGAGTCCCCTTGCCGGACCACGTCGCTTCTTGTTCCTCACTTGCTCTGTTTGCTTCCCACGGTTGCATCTCACTCTCGGCGCTGCCTGCCTTTTCCCAAATCTTCCTTATCCGGCCTCGCCTCTTCCCTATTCGCTTTATCGATTGCCTTCCTCTCCGATCATTACTTGGCCTTCTCATCTACATATCTTCATCCACTTGCGCCCTTTCCCCCTTCCCCGATGTTCATTAAGCTACATCGTATCTGGGACCTGAAAAAATATCACTTTTTTTCCTCCCTGAGTGTACACATTTCCCCTTTACTCTCTTCTGACCCTTTAAAATTAACCGATGAATCTCTCTCTCTCTCTCTCTCTCTCTCTCTCTCTCTCTCTCTCTCTCTCTCTCTCTCTCTACTTCCCTTCCACCTTTCGTCTAGGCTATGACACATCTTTCACGATTTCCCTCACACTCTCGCTCTCCCCTGGTTAAATTCCTCTGTCCCCGCCATGACAGGCCCCGCCCCCCACCGGCCCCGACCCGCCCCACTGCCCGCCCAAATCCCGCTTGCTGAGACCTCTCTTTCCTGTGAACAACGGACCCGCACCATCTTCCCGACTTCGCCCGCACTGGAACACACTCTTTGGCCGATGTTTAGGAAGGAGTAAAATAGAGTAGACAATGCTAATAATTCAGCATGATTTCCAAAATCCTCTTACTCAGGACGGCATGAATAACGAAAAACACGCAAGCGCACGTGTACACGGACGTGTACATGGCCTCTGCAGGGCGATTCCTTTCCTTTCCTTTCCTTTCCTTTCCTTTCCTTTCCTCCCCCCCCTCCTCCTCCTCCTCCTTTTTTTCCTTCTCCTTTTCCTTCTCCACTTTCACCTTTTCCTTCTCCTTCTTCTCCACCTTCCCCTTTCCTTTTCCTTTCTGCTTTTCCTCATCCCTGCCCTTGTCCTCGTCCTCCTCGTGCCTCTCCCGCGCCTCATGGCCAGTACTCGGCCGACCCTAAAAGCCGGTCTGACGCTGTTGTGGCCCGCAACTTTTATCCTTCGCTCCCTGTTCGCGACCCTACTCTCGTTCAACACCCATCGGACTCTCTACTCACTCACTCTCTTACTCCCACTCACTCACTCTCTCACTCACTCACTCCCTCCCTCACCCACCCATCCACTCACTCGCTCACTCACCCACTCACTCACCCACTCACTAACCCACCCACTCACTCGCTCACTCACCCACCCACCCACCCACTCACTAACCCACCCACTCACTCGCTCACTCACTCACCCACTCACTCTCTCCTCTCCCTCCCTCCCTTCCGTTCCTCCTCGTTCGCGCTCTTCAGCTTCCAGGTTCCTCCAGAGTCCAGCCCGCGCGGAGGTCGCGCCTTCAGTACTATCATCTCCTCGCTCGCTCACTCACTCCCGCCCTTTATTCTTCCCTTACTTCATTCCTTCCTTTTCAATTACCTTCTCCTTTGGCCTTCTTCCTTCCTTCCTTCCTTCCTTTCGATTGCCTTGCCTGCCGCGGAGGTGTCTTCCTGCTCATCGATCTGAGTCTCTACTGCTTAATTACCTCTATACTCGCTGCTTGATTATCCATCTCGCATCTGCCTGCTTGCCCGCCTGTCACCGTGTTAGCCTGCCTGTCTGTCTGCCTGCCTGCCTGCCTGCCTGCCTGCCTGCCTGCCTGCCTGCCTGCCTGCCTGCCTGCCTGCCTGGCTGCTTGCTGCCTGCCCGTCTGCCCGCTTGGCTGCCCGCTACCTTGCCTGTCTGCTTCTCTTTGTCTCCGTACGACTGGGTTCCTACCTCCATTCGCCCTCCCTTTCTCCCAAAAGCCCCCCCTCCCCTCCCCCCCGCCCTGAAAACTGTTCCCCGTGTTCTCCCAATCCGCCTGGCGCGT
>BOPN01001666.1:210543-218043 GCA_017312705.2 Penaeus japonicus
GAAGAGAGAGAGAGGTGTAAGATGACGCCAAAGCGGTGATTTAAACACCAATGACAAAGCGCACTAAGCGTTAATAAATAAGCGATGAAGCATGTTCCTAGCTATGTAGTGCATCATGCACATGGCCACATAAATATTGCACCGGCAATCATGAAATGCACCGGTCATTACAGCTACATGTGTTACTGTCAGCTGCGTGGCGGAGCTCGGTTCATGCCAGCGAGGGATGCGGCACATGTTACGATACAAATCCCCGTCTAAATATAACGAGTTTATGGACGAGATGGCCGTGACGCGAGAGATTTCTCTCTCTCTCTCTCTCTCTCTCTCTCTCTCTCTCATATTCTTTCTTATTTCCTCCCTCTCTCTCGCTCTCTTTCACTCAGAGAAACAGTAATAAAACGCAGAACGAGCCACGCATTCACAACTAAGGTAAAACTACAGATGAAACCATGCCGCTTCAAACTGCAATTTCACCTCAAAATAAACTTACTATAAAAAGCGAAAGTAAACGGAATCGTCCAACGTCTAAAGGCGACAGGGGGTGAGGGGTGGGGGGTGGGGGGTGAACGCGGTGGGGGAGCAGAGTCCAAGATCAGCTGAGTTCAAGAGGAGTCCAAATATGCAGCGAGGGAGCGCTTCCGAATCGCCATCAAATCATATCGCAGTTATCCGGTTTCATACTATCTATCTTTTATCTTTCACGAAACATACAATGGGAACCGTTTTGTTCGGCATATCCTCACGAATAAACCGCAAAGCAAAAGAGCGAGCGAGAGATATTGAGAGAGATTGAGAGAAAGAGAGAGAGAAAGAGAGAAAGAGAGAGAGAGAGAAAGAGAGAGAGAGAGAGAGAGAGAGAGAGAGAGAGAGAGAGAGAGAGAGAGAGAGAGAGAGAGAGAGAGAGAGAGAGAGAGAGAGAGAGGTGGGTGTGTGTGTGTGTGTGTGTGTGTGTGTGTGTGTGTGTGTGTGTGTGTGTGTGTGTGTGTGTGTGTGTGTGTGTGTGTGTGTGTGTGTGCGTGTGTGTGTGTGCGTATGCGTGCGTGCGCGTGTGTGGGTGTGCGTGAGAGAGAGAGAGAGAGAGAGAGAGAGAGAGAGAGAGAGAGAGAGAGAGAGAGAGAGAGAGAGAGAGAGAGAGAGAGAGAGAGAGAGAGAGAGAGAGAGAGAGAGAGAGAGAGAGAGAGAGAGAGAGAGAGAGAGAGAGAGAGAGAGAGAGAGAGAGAGAGGGAGAGAGAGAGAGAGAGAGAGAGAGAGAGAGAGAGAGAGAGGGGGAGGGGGGGGGAGGTTGATATCACGTGGCGTACGGCTGCCTTCCCATAGTTCACAGAGCCTGGCAATGAGGAACTAGTGTAGAGTGCGGGGGAGTGTTGCCCGTGTATATATAAACCATCAAAGTCCCTTCATACGCCCCCCCCCCCCCCCCGCCTCGTCCCGCGTCGCCCACTCCACACCAGATCAGCCCTGTTGTGCCCCGCAGGGCTATTTTCTGCGACGCCCGCCTCTATTTATAAATACATTCTCGACGTTGAAAAAGAGTCGTCATTAAGCACAGATTTTTTTTTTCCCTCGCGACTGCTGCAGTCTCGTAATAGGAGGTGGGAGGGGAGGGGAGGGGAGAGGAGAGGGGGGCAGGGAAGGGGTCATACACTTCAGATGATTTTCACTCAACCTGTTGCATCATTAAAGTAGTTAATATATTTTTATATCACAACTCAGAAAGAGAGAGAGGGAGGGAGGGAGGGAGGGATATATATATATATATATATATATATATATATATATATATATATATATATATATATATATATAGAGAGAGAGAGAGAGAGAGAGAGAGATGGAGAGAGAGAGAGAGAGAGAGAGAGAGAGAGAGAGAGAGAGAGAGAGAGAGAGAGAGAGAGATAGAGAGACAGAGACAGAGACAGAGACAGAGAGAGAGAGAGAGAGAAAGGGGGGGCGCTGAGACTGAGAAGGAGATAACCAAATATAAATATCTAGATATAAATATCATCGGGGAAAACTGACAGCAATCGATGCAATCTAGTCTTGATAAATCACTCACTCCTATTTTTACTCCCCGATTAGAAAGATTTAATGCGCAACAGAGTAAATGAATCCCTAAAAAGCACTTCTTCCACACATTGCAGATTTCAAGATGAAAAGCGAGAGATCAATCTTACGTCGACAAAAAAAAGCAACAACATTAATACATCTGAGCAACAAACTGGAGATCGAAATAAAGAAAACAAAAGTGAAGAAAAAAAAACGACCTTGAAGCTACCGATGACAGGCGCTTGGTTGACGTTAACCCTAAAAACATGCGGGACTGAGGCTGGGTACGTCCAGGTGAACAGGGACGCGGCTCCATGACGGGGAAGAGGAAGAGGAAGAGGAAGAGGAAGAGGAAGAAGCAGATGAAGAACAGTAATGAAGAAGAGGATGTTGATGAAGCAACTGTGCAATGACAAGATGAATGATTATGGTGGTGGTGGTGGTGGTGGTAGCAGTGATAGTGATAGTATTAGTGATAGTGATAGTGATGGTGATGATGATGATGATGACAACGACGGTGATGGTGATAATTGATAATTAACAATTATTATTATTATTATTATCATTATTATTACTATTATTATCATTATTATGATGATGATTATACGACGAGGGAGAAGAAAAAGGAGAAAACTTGAGAAAAAAGAAAAGAAAAATAATGAAAGGTGAGTGAAGAACATCATGACAAGTAGACGTGTTAGTTTGGAAGGAGTGTCATGTCGCGCGTGGCAAGCCGTGTTGACACAAGGCGGCCACGACACTCGTACCCATTGACTCCGCGTACGACACCGCGTCAAGTGGCACTTCATGTTAATACCCAACACTAACTATCCCTTGCCAGACGAGAAAGAAAAAAAAGGGGAAAGAGGAGAGCCGAAGAGGAGGAGGAGGAGGAGGACAGCATCAAAGACAAGACAGAGTGAGAGACGTCGCTTCTTTTCTCCCCCCCCCCCCCCGTCGGCCTCAGACTAAACAAACCGCTTACGAAGGCAATGTTATCTTTCGACGGGCCTTCCTCTCCTCGCCGACTGACGGGCCTCTCTCCTCGCCGACCGCAAAGGCAAGCCGGGACTCATGCGAGATTAATTGCGAGGTGGCTTTCTTTGCTTGGGAAGAGACTCATCGGTCCACACGTTCTGCTTTCTTTTTCCTTTTTCTTTTTTTCTTTCTTTTTTTTCTTTCTCTCTTTTCTTTTTCTTTTTTCTCTTATCATCTTTTTTTTATCATTATCGTTACTTTTATTTTGTCTAGTTTAGTGAACTATTCACATATTTCAACATTCATCAAACCAATTAGAATTAGTTTGAATTTGTCAGAGGAACCAAAAAGTTAAAACCCTCTTGAGGGAATTTTATGGTAAAACCCACAACTAAGACGATTTCTTAGGCTAGACCCCTTACCTAATTCATTAATTCTGCGGGAGCGTTGAATAGTTTAACTTCGGATCGGCGGCTGTTCGTTTTACTCTTCAGTGAGAATAATGGGGCCATTGGTTTATTTATTTTTTTTTTTTTTTTTTTTTTTTGGGGGGGTGGCTTTTTGTTTTTTTTTTTATATACATATATATATATATATATATATATATATATATATATATATATATATATAGAGAGAGAGAGAGAGAGAGAGAGAGAGAGAGAGAGAGAGAGAGAGAGAAAGAGAGAGAGGGGGAGGACACACAGATATAAATATATATATACATATATATATATATATATATATATATATATATATATATATATAGAGAGAGAGAGAGAGAGAGAGAGAGAGAGAGAGAGAGAGAGAGAGAGAGAGAGAGAGAGAGAGAGAGAGAGAGAGTGAGAGTGAGAGAGGAGAGAGAAAGAAAGAGGTAGAGAGAGAGAGAGAGAGAAAGAGAGACAGACAGAGAGAGAGAGAGAGGAGAGAGAGAGAGAGAGAGAGAGAGAGAGAGAGAGAGAAAGGGATAGAGAGATAGAGAGAGAGGGGGGGGGGAGATATGGAGAGAAAGTGGAAAAATAGAGAACATTGATTTTCTTATTGTTGTTTGGCTGGAAAAAAAACATGTCGCCAGTGCCTGACCTTCACGCCAGCGATATAAATAATGAGGGGGCGTGGTCTGACTATGATGAAGACGGGTGGGCGGTGCAATACAACAGGACTGCGTGCTGCTATCATCCGATAGGCGTGGCCCGACCTTCACTAGATATAGTATAAGAAATTGGTAGGCGTGTCTCTTAATAAAGTTCAACTAAGCATGGTTAATAAAGTGGGCGTGGTGCACTTATAAATACCTACAAAGATAAAAACACTGACACGCATACGCTCTCTCTCCCTCTCCCTCTCTCTTTCTCTTACTCTTCCTCTTCCTCTTCCTCTTCCTCTTACTCTCACACAAACACACACACAAAATATATAAGAACAATACTAATGAAAAAGGCATCCTTCAATCAACAAAGGATACAATCAGCACTTAAAAAAAAAACACAACAACAACAAAAAGAAAAAACGCAATCAGGAATCGGTGCGTGAGATGAGCAGCATCCGCGATCACCATCCAGACATCATCCATTTTTTTCGTTCGATGATCAAAAAATATATATTTTTAGAAAAGAAAAGAAAAAAACATATGCCATATTTTTTTTCTTTAAATGTTAGAAAAACCGTCAACCACAAGCTGGTGGTATTGGCGGTGGAGTAGTGCAGTGTGCGGAGGCGGATTCTGAAAATGAGGAACATGGGAAAATAAACAATCAAAATGAAAGAAAGAAAGAAAGAATGGGGAAGGCCGAAGGGAAAGTGAAAGACAAGAAAAAACACAAGAAAGGAAAAAAGGTGGGGGGGGGGGGTAAGTGCATGAATCAATAACAGAAAAAAAATAAGAATCATGAGAGAGAGAGAGAGAGAGAGAGAGAGAGAGAGAGAGAGAGAGAGAGAGAGAGAGAGAGAGAGAGAGAGAGAGAGAGAGAGAGAGAGGGAGAGGGGGAGGGGGGGGAGGGGGAGGGGGAGAGGGAGAGGGAGAGATAAGAGTATGTGTGTGAAAGTGAGTACAAGAAAGGAATGAAGATCAAGTGAAATCAGCAAGAAAAGGAAGGAAAAAGGCGAAAGGCAAAATCAAATAAACCATAAAAATCAGTGTGAAATAAAATCAACTTTACATTGAAAAGGGGGAAAAATAATTGCAAAATAAAAAAGGACAAACAAAAACAAGAAAATAAACGATAAGTAGGAAAGAAAACAGAGATCAAATCTAATTCAAAACGTTTAGGAATATAAAACAAACAAAACAGATGAAGAAAAGAAGGATATAGCGGAGAGCGAACGGAAAAAAATAACTTAGACAAGGAGTGAAAGAAGAAGAGTAGGAGTGGCGGTGGCTGGGTTAGGAGTACAGGCCACCTGAATAATTCCAAAGCTACAAACAAACAAACACACACTCGCCTTCTACGCCGCAGAGCGAAAGCGAGAGGGAAAACGAGGGAAAGGGAAAATGAGCCACTAAATAAGGAAGGGGAAAGGGGAGAACGTAAGGATGATGACGACGACCTCAGATAAAAATAAAAGAAAAGAGGAGCTAACGGCCTCTTACGCTAATGACGACCCGCAGTTACCAGATGATGCTGGGTTCAATGAGTCAGTCAAGGATGCTGCCACCACGCCGACTGCTTGGGGAGACTGCGGCAGACCTCTCGAGTTCAGAGTGCTGCCCACGTTCGCTAGCTACTCCACCCTGAGGAACAATCTGTCAAACTCTGCCCCCTCTCCCACCCCCTTCCTCCTCCTCCACCTTGCTCAACCACCCTCTTCCAACCCCATCTCACCCCCTCCCCCCCTCTTTAAAAATGAGCCGGAGGGAAAAGAACAGCTAAATCATACACTGCAGCAGCGTTGTAAAACAGAGCGAGTTCGAGCGAGTCCATTATCTCCTCCTCGTCACTCTCAGCCGGCTGTCTCCTCACAGTCCCGGGACTGTTACGCCTGCAACGCAAACAAACTCTCGCGGGCGGTATAAACAAGCGAAGGCTATCATCGCATTCTAACGGCTTTGCAGGCTGTCGCTCGCCCCCCCCCCCTCCCCCCCTCCCGCGCACCGGAAGAACACGGGAGCCAGTGAGTCATCTCGACATACCCATCGCCTTCCCCTTCTTTGTTTCCATCCGACTCCACTCGCCCCCCCCCCCCCTGAAACAAGGCCATCTATGCACCTAGCCACCCCCACCCCTACCCCTACCCCTCCCCGAGAACCTTTTCATGTTTTTATGTTTTTTTTTCTTCCACATCCTGGTAATCTTTCTGACACTAAATCAAAGAGTTCATAAAACTGTCACGATCGGCACATAAATCACGGCTGCGCTCCCAGATGGACCCTACAGCCTCACATATCAAATTATTTTCTCTATCTCGCGAAGGATGTCTCGCCAGCCGGCAACAACGACGCTGCCGGTACAGCATCTCATCATCAAGTTCTCCCTCGCCAACAGCCTCCGATCCTACGGCACACCTCCCCCCCTACCCCCTCCTTTCTGACCTACCCCATTCTGTGAAATCCAGAATCCAGTCCTTCCAAGGAAAAAGACCCGAGACGCCGTTTACCTTGCGATCTAACTCTCTATCACACCTCCATTCGCCCAACCATCCGATCCTTCTCCTAATCATCTTTCGCTTAGCTAACCCCCCCCCCCCCTCCCTCCTTTCCTACCTCACATTTCCCCAACTAAAAACGGTCTCCCTCCCACAGGGGATACTATATCTCCCCCTACCTCCCCTTCCCCCTCCCCCCTTCACTGACCATTTTCGTCTTGCAAATTAAATTTCGTTTCCTACTTTCACACCATTTTCTTAAGTGTCAGGGGCATGCATTTGCAGCGCCGGCAGAACAAGACCGACAGGCGATTAGCGATTCCAATGCTGAACACACCGAGGGGGAAGGAAATGCTCCCAAGGTCCACAGCAGGGGTCGAACTTCGTTTCCGAGGAGCAGTGGAACAAGAAAAATACCTCGCGCATACCAGACCACTCAAGTAAATGGTTATAACCTTTGCATTTTCAAAGCGCTCTCGGAAAACATAACGACAAAATTATACACTAGAATAACCGTAAGAATAATCAAAGCCGCAGCAAATTTCAAGCATTGCAACCAAGGTCACTTAAAAAAAAGTCAAATGCCCCATAGACAAAACTACAAACAAATTACATTCCACTGCAAGCGATACTCTAGCGACAGAGAACAGATATTTAGTCAGTGACGAAATACATCTCCGAAAACATCTAATGTTTACGAAGAGTGAAGTACGGTAAAAAAAAGGAGGAAGAAGATTTTCATCAAAGTCATAACACACCAATCTTCTTTTTTTGTGTTTGTTTTATCAGAACGCGAGAGATAGAGAGTGGGTGTAAGTCTACCCAAAGTAAACAACTTACGAAGAAAATGGAGGACATGCAAGACAGCAACTACATGCTGCAACACCATCACTC
>BOPN01001666.1:238043-243043 GCA_017312705.2 Penaeus japonicus
TTTTCCCCGTATACACACTGTTTACTCCGCTTCAGAGAACCTCCCCAGGGCTCCTCCTTCCGTCAGCCAACCTAGTCATCGCCGGGAGTGCCGTCCGCTCCCCTAAAAGGTCAGAGGTCACGGAGGCGCGTGCATTCCCCGCGGGCGATGTAGCGTGGCCGGTAATGCGGGCCTCACCTGCAGAGAGGGAGCCTCGCCTTTACTCACCTGGAAGAGAAAGAGAAAAAATATATATATTACTTTTGGGTTTTCTTGAAACTTGTCTAAACTGGATATTCGTATCCATACATATGGCTACTCAATCCGGTAAAGGTACTTTAGGCATTATCCTTATTTCTTAAAATGTATCAAATGATTTCTTTTTTTAAATATTTATCCACACAAACACAAACAAACAAACAAACAAACAAACACACAAACTCACTCACTCTCTCTCTATCTCTCTTTCTCTTTCTCTTTCTCTCTCTTAGGTACTGGTGTCACTAGACTGCATTCGGTTGCGAAGGTACATACATACACGTAGAGCAGAACAGACGGCTTAAAATGCGAAAAAACACATGAATAACAACTGCACCATTACCCACATCCGAATGGACAAACACATCAGCAACGAAAAAAAAACTTCACAGCCACTCTTCGCTAGAAGATTTTTCTAGCGGCAATACCCCGAAAGGCGAGTGGGAAATTGGAGTCACGTCACACACTGCTCTCTACAAACACTTTCGCCAAATACAACGTAATATTTATACGTTCCTGCACACACGCGCGCACGCAAACATACACACACACACACACACACACACACACACACACACACAGAGCTGCTGCGAAGTCAATAAAGTTATTAACTGCATCAGCTGTAATTCCCCGCGGATGAAATTTCTGTCGAGAGGAGAATGTCTCAAACGGCAAATATATTCGGATCAAATTAAACAAACTTAGCAAACACATTCCTCTATAGTTTGCAACTATTTTTAAATTCTACAATTAGAGCAAGGATATGCAACGTTGCATGGCAATTCGAGTATATTCACAATGATCAATTCATCAATTTCTTTATGTGACTATGACATTTACCCAGCCCAGGATTCTCTTTGTCAAAGCTATAGAGAAGTGCTTTTGCAAGGGCATCAGTTAACTTACTTACTAGTTACACCAAACGCCACCCCTTCCATTCATGAAAAAGTTACATACCTTTAAAACAGAGCTCATTACAAAGCGAATGAAAATCATGTTGCGCTGTTCTACAAAGCCTTTCAATTTTTATAAAAAAAGAAAAACTAATGAAAAGCATGCGCTGTTCCACTCAATGCTATCATTACTCTTTCTGGACGTTTCTTTCGATAACCAACGTTTTCCTTACAGCTCAAGGTTGCTTTCTGTACGGCAAACGCAAAATAGGAAAGATTTATTCCATTCCAGAACAATGCTTATTTTCTTGCCAAGAAACGACGTATCATTTCCTGTTTACACCGATCCACAAATATTGTATCATGTGTAAAAAAAAAAAAAAAAAAAGACAACATAAAACAATAATAAAATATAAAAATAAACTGTTTCATCTCACCGCGACAATATTTCAACTCTGTGCTTGAGTTCCAATAAGGTGCCAGTCGCTATCCACACCACGCTCCATATTTCTCTAGACTTATAACAAATGCAATATCTAACCAATCTACCCACATGTCCGATTGTCCGAATCCGTGTTCCTAGCCACAAGCACATGCATAGTTTCAAGAATTAACACCCATTAAGCAATACTGTCATGAGCAAGCACTTTGTACTCGGTGCGTGGAGCGAGTTTCTTCTCGCACCGGGTATAAATAACATATCTATCTTTAAAAGCTGACATTCACCTTGCCTTCCCATGTGCTACGACTCAGTCAATAAACAACGTTTAAACTGAACTAGCAACTTATGACACGTGCTTTTTGTGTGCGTGTCTGATGTGTGTGTGTGTGTGTGTGTGTGTGTGTGTGTGTGTGTGTGTGTGTGTGTGTGTGTGTGTGTGTGTGTGTGTGTGTGTGTGTGTGTGTGTGTGTGTGTGTGTGTGTGTGTGTGTGTGTGTGTGTGTGTGTGTGTGTGTGTGTGTGTGTGTGTGTGCGTGTGCGTGCGTGCCTGTGCTTGTGCGTGTGATATCACAAACCAAAACAAACCGAAATAAACTCGCAGGGATGTTAACACTGAAAACGGTGTTGAGGCAAAAGACATGTACATACATGAATAGAAATTATCATCAACGGCAAATGGAGATAGCCGGACGCACAGAGCTCTTACATCGTAAAAAAAAAATGCAGTGAACGGGATCTCGCTTCCCACATGAAAAGATCTTTTTTTTATTATTCATCGAAGAAAGAAAATTTAACTCCTGCTTAGAATTCCATGTACGAACTTCTTCCGTGACTACTTTGCAAAGCTGGGCAGACAAACCCGAGTCTGTGCGTTACTGCTTCTTGCTTCTTAGAAGGCAAGTGGTTAGAGAAAAGGAAGAGGACAGAGAATGAAGGAGAGGAAGCAGGGGGAGGGGCGGACAGCGAGACGGAGAGATTAATCGAGGGAGAGGGAGGAGTGGGGAAGGGAGGGGCCTAAAGAGAGAGGAATGGAAAGGGAGGGGGAGATGGAGAGGAAGAGGGAGATGGAGAGGAAGAGGGAGATAAGGAGAGAGGGAGAAGGAGAGGAGAGGTGAGGAGATGGAGAGGGAGAAGGAGAGGGGGAGGGGAAAAAAAAGAGGCATAGGGAGAGAAGAGGAGAGAAAGAAGAGGAGAATAAGAGACATGAGCGAACAAGGGAGGAAAAGGGCGAGGCAAGGCGGCGAACGAGTCTCCCGCCCCTAAAACAACAGGATCTCACTGAGCCCAGCGTGTTTCCGTGGGGCGTCGCGGCGAGGAGGGAGCCACGGCAAACAGCAAGTGTGGTCGTGGCGCAAGCTGGTGGTGCAGGTCGGTTAGCCATGCACCGGCGGGGATGTCGGGTAAAGCTGCAGCAACACTGTAATTTGGGACGAAAACTTATGTCAATTAAACCTGATAGCCAAGGCGAGGGTCAAGGGTCAAACACAAGCGCAGCCCCGCGGCCTACCTCCCTCTCGTTCCTCCCTGATCTCCCTCGTGCATTCCCATTCGCTTGTTTTGTTTTCGTTGCACTCTGTTCCAGGACCTTTATTCCTTTCTATGATTATTTCACCCTGCTTCCAAAATCTTGCATAATATTGTCCTTGTCTCTCTCCCTCCCTCCTTCCCACTTTGCCTGCCTGACTCTTTGTCTGAGAGAGAGAGAGAGAGAGAGAGAGAGAGAGAGTAAGAGCGAGAGATAGAGTGAGTAAGAGAGAGAGAGAGTAAGAGAGAGAGAGAGAGTAAGAGAGAGAGAGAGAGAGTAAGAGAGAGAGAGAGAGAGAGAGAGAGAGAGAGAGAGAGAGAGAGAGAGAGAGAGAGAGAGAGAGAGAGAGAGAGAGAGAGAGAGAGAGAGAGAGAGAGAGAGAGAGAGAGAGAGAGAGAGAGAGAGAGAGAGAGTGAGAGAGAGAGAGAGAGTAAGAGAGAGAGAGAGTAGAGAGAGAGAGAGAGAGAGAGAGAGAGAGAGAGAGAGAGAGAGAGAGAGTAAGAGAGAGTAAGAGAGAGTAAGAGAGAGAGAGAGAGAGAGAGAGAGAGAGAGAGAGAGAGAGAGAGAGAGAGAGAGAGAGAGAGAGAGAGAGAGAGAGAGAGAGAGAGAAAGTAAGAGAGAGAGAGAGAGAGAGAGAGAGAGAGTAAGAGAGAGAGAGAGAGAGAGAGAGAGAGAGAGAGAGAGAGAGAGAGAGAGAGAGAGAGAGAGAGAGAGAGAGAGAGAGAGAGAGAGAGAGAGAGAGAATCAATAATACAGATCAAAAAGTCCCTGACGCAACGCGAAACCCCGAAACCGCAGACTGTTAATTGATCAGCAACTAATGTAGTACGTCTCTTTAATATGCTTCGGCTGACGCATGTGGAGATTTTTGGCATGTGCGACTCCGGTAACAGGCATTAAACCGGCGGGGCGCAGCTGGTCGGCATTTCGGATGGTATTAAGATTCTCGGCCTCACGTGCCGCGCCAGATTCCCGAGATGTACTTGCCCGAGTGATGAACGCCGTGGAGCGGGCCTCGTCGCATGCCAGCCCCGTTAACAGGTGAAATCCAGGTATCCTGCCCATCCCTTGGAGACTAACGGGCCCCGAATCCAAGTCGGTTGGCAGGAGGAGGCAGCTCTCCGTCCCTCGCTCATCTATCCACTTCTCTCCACCCGATAAGCCTTCCCACTAGCGCCTCAACTGCATGGCTAAAGAAAATCCCCACCCGCTTTTTCACTCGCTTCATCATCATCCTTTTTCTTTTCCTCTCTGCCTTTCCCTGTGCCTCGCTGGGCTGGGCGGGCTGGGCTGAGGCGAGGTCTCGCGTCTCACGTCTTCTCTTGCCCTCGGCCCTTCTAATGAAAACTCATTGCCGGGGTAAACTTTCCGCGAGTTACAAGTTTACTCGCGCTCGCAGCTGGGAGACTCCGTGTAAACGACCGCAGGACCGGACTCGCCTCGACGCAAAATGCTGAATTTATGCTGCAAATCGCCTGCCGAAATTTCCTCCTTCTCTAGGAGAAACTTTGGCCACTTTGGTACGTTTCAGCCATGCAGATAGTCGTCAATACAAGAGCCATTTCGTTGCAGGTTTAAATGTGCATGTGTGAAGGTGGGACGGGGAGGCGGGTAGGTAGGTGTGTGCGCGCTTCTGTGCATCCACTTTCGAGCAATTTTGCATGCAAAGAGAGCGCGGGTGAGGTGTTTGGGGTGTTAATCAGTTTTTTCAAGTGATATCTTACAACTTTTATTTACAAACCCTTTGCAAACTATTGCAAAAAATAGTATTAATATCCAGGATATTCTCTTGTATGTTTTTTTTCTGCCAACATTGGTTTGATTGCCTTATTTATAAGATAATAACGAAATTGTTCGGAAAAAGTAACACATAAAAAATAATACTCTTATAATTCTAGCACCAA
>BOPN01001666.1:273043-274313 GCA_017312705.2 Penaeus japonicus
ATATGATGATAATGGTAGTGTAGATGCATTAGAAAGTGAGAAAGTGTGTGTGTATGTGAGAGAGAGAGAGAGAGAGAGAGAGAGAGAGAGAGAGAGAGAGAGAGAGAGAGAGAGAGAGAGAGAGAGAGAGAGAGAGAGAGAGACAAAGAGAGAGGGGGAGAGGGGAGGAGACAGAAAGAGAAAGAGAGAAAGAGACAGAAAGAGAAAGTGAGAGACAGAAAGAAAAAGAGAGAGAAGGAACTCCCATTCACCCCTCAGTCGACCCCTCCGAAGAGGCTTCCCCCCACCCCCCCACCCCTCCCTTCCCTTCCCTCCAGCCCAACACTTTACCTTCCTCCACCACGGTCTGTCTCAGCGGCCGGCGGCACTGTAGCACACAGAGTTAAATTGGCTGCGTATTATCGCTAAACTGCCTAATCCCCACCATCAGTGTCAGCTTTGGCCTAATTGAATTCGCTCTGGTTCCTAAAAGTAGGGTCTGGCCCTGTTTTGGAAGCCGCATAAAAATACATGCACCCTATTGGACCTGCAGTGGTAGGCGCATACCAATATTGCATGGAGGAGCAATGGAACGTGTACAAGCATTATACATTCTTACACCTACACTTACACGTACACATACATGTACACACACACACACACACACAAAGGAGAGAGAGAGAGGAGAGAGAGAGAGAGAGAGAGAGAGAGAGAGAGAGAGAGAGAGAGAGAGAGAGAGAGAGAGAGAGAGAGAGAGAGAGAAAGAGAGAGAAAAGAAAAACGCTTTGTATGTCCAAAATCACAACAAGAAATACGACAATTCGAAAACGAAATCTCTCTCGTGTTCTACTCTTTTTCCCTCCTTTCCTGTATTTTGACATCCCCTTTTGTGCTTCATTCTTTAACGTCTCTTACAAAACTCAGCAGCCGAGATTCGTTGTTGCGGAGTCGAGATGATTGAACCGCGAAAGAAAAGTGCGACTCGTTAGCGCTAACTTCCGAGAAAAATTCGAGTCTTAGAAGGACTAAAGGAGAGAGAGAGAGAAAAAAAATAATCAATGAAATGTTGACAGAATCAATGGCATAACTCTCACTCAGAAGCGACTCTTCTCAGCTGATTGGCAATCGTGCAGATCTCGAATGCATCCGAGTAAGGATCATCATTCAAGTCCATTTACTTCTGCGCGGAAGTCATAACATTATGACACTTGTCACACAGCAGAATCCTCGGTAGGCTTATCCCAAGGGTCTACTCAGAACTATTATTTTTATTTTATTATCTTTTTTTTTC
>BOPN01001667.1:32500-35000 GCA_017312705.2 Penaeus japonicus
AACAAGATTGAGGGGAAAAATGACATAAAATGTAAACAATATGATAAAAAAAAAAAATTCGGGGATAATCTTTATTAACTAAAGTTAGTTATAGACTTTGTATTTACTTGAGGTCAAATGATTGTTGACACTGACACTGCAAATTGTTTCTCTCTCTCTCTCTCTCTCTGTCTTTCTCTCTCTCTCCTTCTCTCTCTCTCTCTGTCTATTTCTCTCTCTCACTCTCTCTCTCTCTCTCTCTCTCCCCCCCCCTCTCTATCACCCTTCCCCCCATCTCTCTCTCTCTTTCTCTCTCTCTCACTCACTCGTTCCATCGTTTTTATATCAAAGTATAATTACCCTCTTCTCCATGGACCTAGATTAAAGGATTGATAACTTACTATGGATTCTCGAGAGCTTTTGCCCAATGGATCATAATTCTTTAAAATCCTGGTTACCAAAAGACCATTTGTACTGCAAGAGTACTCCACCCAAAGAGACATCTCACAAACTCCTAACCTTTTCATACGTCGCGCGATAGCTACACGTGTCAAGCCGTCTGGTTAGCTCAGCGGTAGCGTGTCGACTTCACATCCCGTGGTCGAGGATCGAGCCCCGCCCAAGCTCGTGAGCTTCGACTGTCACCTGGCGGTTACTGACGTAGCTGGGCACTGCGTTGGGTAAGGACCAAGCTCAGGTCGAGTCAACACTCGTTGGCACATTCTCTCACGAGTCTGCACGCGCTGACACAGGCGGGCTCGCCTCAGCGCATACAAGCCCGGCGTAGCATCTGCTCCGCAAATCTGGCTTATCCTTATCCTTACACGTGTCAAACAACTTCCACTGCCTTTGAAAAAAATTGGTACATGTCGGAGGCACCTTTGACTGTCAAAAAAAAAAAAAAAAAAAAAAGAAAAAAAAAAAAAATCTAATATATCTAATCATATTCTTAATACTTTCATCTTGATATAATGTGTTTAAGATCTCTCTTCTACTGAATAAGCCCTTTGTTCTGAAAAGTTGTTTTTCCCGCGTCAGAATTTGATTTGCGAGTCGAACAACTAGGAAGCTTTTTTCGAAGGAAATGAAAACAGAAACTGGCGCGAAAATATTCCATCAGCGATTTTAACAGGCAATTTCATCATCACTCAGCGATAATGACCTTCGAAAATCTAATAGTCTGCCCATTAAGCCTCATAGATATTCATACGTCATTTTAATTTGGAAAAAGAGAAACAGCAGCGCCCTTCTATCTCTCTCCTCCTTTCTGCTTGTCTCTTGTCTTTTTTTTTTTTTTTCTCTCTCTCTTGTGTTACTTCATTTAAGGAGTAACCGAGTAACTTGTTGACGTTTATTAACTCTCCTCCCTCTCTTCCTCCCCTCTCTCTCTCTTTCTTCTTCTTCTTCTCTCTCTCTCTCTCTCTCCATAACCCCCCTCTCTCTCTCTCTTTCTCTCTCTCTCCCTCCCTCTCCCTCTCCAACACCCCCTCTCTCTCTCTTTCTCTCTCTCTCTCTCTCTCTCTCTCTCTCTCTCTCTCTCTCCCTCCCCCTCTGCCTCCCTCTCCCTCTCCATCACCCCCCTCTCTCTCTCTCTCTTTCTCTATCTATCTAACTCTCTCTCCTCTCTCACCCACAAAACAATTTTGATAGTTATCCTTTCATTAGTTAAATTAACGAATCTAAAGAACTTCGTAACAAAAGCAGTTAGAACAAGATCATCCTTGAGACTTCAAGAGCCATTTACTGAAGTGGTTGGCTCCCTGAACCTGCTGCTTGAACATTCACTTTTTCTTTTCTGCTTAGTTTCCGCTGTTTGGGTCTTTGTGTGTGTTATGTTGAGACAGATTTACGCGGCAGTGCTACGGAGAGTTTGTGTAATATGTCGGTGTTACGTTTCTGATAGTTTTTTTTTTAATTACTATTATTAATTTCAGTGAAATTCACAGGATAATTTGTTGATATAGCATACACTATGCCATATATATATTTTTTTATCCTTCTTAGTGTAAAACCAAACAATGTTAACTAGAGCAACATAAAAGGAGACCTAACTATATCTTATAACAGACCTGAGGATAATAATTTTAACGATGTAAGCTCCTTCTACTCCTCCTAATACTGCTAATACTACTCCCCAAATACGATCTTCACTCCCGGAACACCGATCAGACTTAGAAGTGTGAGTGGGTAGGAATAGGAAGCAGAGAACGTGGGAGATACAGACAGACTAACAAAACTACAAAAATACAGTAAAAATAAGTCTGAAAGCTTCATGTAAGAGAGAAAGAGAACCATAATAAGGTACAACATTGGATTTCCATACTGGTGAATATCTTCATTACGGTATTAACACTGTTAAAAACGAGCCTCTGAAAGAGTGGGCAAATGTATTTATAATGGAAGACGCGAGAAAAGCAGCGATTGTGCACTAACTTCCAATTAAATTGAAATTGAAATTGAGTTGGAGGATGAGTGGCGAGGGGTGAAGGTTGAGGGTTAACTTGCTTCCGATTTTCCCCTA
>BOPN01001667.1:40000-42500 GCA_017312705.2 Penaeus japonicus
TGATTATCATAATTAATGATAATCAATACACCTTACTCCACAACCTCAGCAGGTGAAACATAAGGTGAACTAATGTTTCATTTTCGAAATATATTTTCCTAGTATTCTTTTCCCTTATTATTCACGTACGTTCAGATCCTTCTAATAAACAGATTAAGGCGAACGGGAAAGAAAGACTGTAAAATTGCATGACCGTAAGGAAGTTTTATTAAGTCACGTCATGCAAAATTCATTCTTCCAAAAGAAAGTGCTGTGTGTGACGGATTTAGACACACGATGTTAAATAATCTAATAAATGGCTTTTGGAAATCGCCTCTTCAGCTGAAAGTTCGTATCATGAGCAAACAGCTAACTTAACCATGATAGGAATTTGTCCACTTCTTATGATAGCAATATAGCAAGCGTATGTTGGTAGTATTTCTAATTTACATATACATTTCTGTGTTACGTAGTGGTTTTATGCCTTACCCCCCCCCCCCCCCGCCCCCCTCAAACCTAGCAGGTTATCTTAAATGTTCAATCGTTCTCAACACCGATAGTTTTATCATATTGATATATAATATAATGTTTTTATCATAATTTCGGCCAATTTTGGGGAAACTAGCCTAATATTAGCATTGTTCACATTTCAGCATAATTTTCATATATATATTTAGCATAATCTTAGCACTTTAGGCTTTTATGTACCTATCGCTTGTAATTTAGAACCTATTTATTTTCTCTCTCTCTCTCTCTCTCTCCATCATCCCCCTCTCTCTCTTTCTCTATCTATCTAACTCTCTCTCCACTCTCACCCACAAAACAATTTTGATAGTTAGCCTTTCATTAGTTAAATTACCGAATCTAAAGAACTTCGTAACAAAAGCAGTTAGAACAAGATCATCCTCGAGACTTCAAGAGCCATTTGCTGAAGTGGCTGGCTCCCTGAACCTGCTGCTTGAACATTAATTTTTTTCTTTTCTGCTTAGTTTCCCCTGTTTGGGTCTTTGTGTGTGTTATGCTGTGATAGATTTACATGGCAGTGTTAAGGAGAGTTTGTGTAATACGTCGGTGTTACGTTTCTGATAGGCTTCAACTTTGGTGAAGTGTCGAGTGTTTTATTATTATTATTATTATTATCATTAATTTCAGTGAAATTCACAGGATAATTTATTGATATAGCATACACTATACCATACACTTTTCTTTGTTTATCCCTCTTAGTGTAAAACGAAATAATGTTAACTAAAGCGACATAGAATGAGACCTAACTATATCTTATAACAGACCTGTTGATAATAATTTTGGTGATGTAAGCTCCTTCTACTCCTCCTAATAATGCTAATACTACTCCCCAAATACGAACTTCACTCCCGGCACACCGATCAGACCTAGAAGTGTGAGTGGATAGGAGTAGGAGGCAGAGAACGTGGAAGATACAGACAGACAAGCAAAGCAACAAAAATACAGTAAAAATAAGTCTGAAAGCGTCATGTTAGAGAGAAAGAGAACCATAATAAGGTACGGCATTGGATATCCATAATGGTGAACATCTTCAATACGGTATTAACACTGTCCAAAACGGAGCCTCTGAAAGAGTGGGCAAATGTGTTTATAATCCAAGACGCGAGAAAAGTAGTGATTGTGCACGAACTTCCAATTAAAAAGGGAGTTTTAAGGAGTTGAGAGTTGGAGGATGAGTGACGAGGGTTGAAGGTTGCGGGTTAACTTGTTCCCGATTTTCCCCTAAGCAGAACTTGGAGGGTAGGACTAACCCCTAAGCAGAGCTTGGAGGGTAGGACTAACCCCTAAGCAGAACTTGGAGGGTAGGACTAGCCCCTAAGCAGAACTTGGAGGGTAGGACTAACCCCTAAGCAGAACTTGGAGGGTAGGACTAACCCCGAAGCAGAACTTGGAGGGTAGTACTAGCCCCTAAGCAGAACTTGGAGGGTAGTACTAGCCCCTAAGCAGAACTTGGAGGGTAGGACTAACCCCGAAGCAGAAAATGGAAGGTAGTACTAATCCCAAGTAGAAATAAACGCATGGCTGTATTTATTCAGAAGAAATATTGATACAAATGAAGGAAAAATGAAAATATGGAGGAGTGTCAAAATCAAGAAGGAAGGAAGGAAGAATACGGTTCTCTGCACTATTTCCTTTACCCTGAGAGTCATTTTCACTCGTAAAAAAAGGACTCTCCGGATGCTCACATTTCTATCCTGCTGCATGTAATCCTGCGAAGTATGATTGAAGCCCCCCCCCAAAAAAAAAAAAAAAAAAAAGAAAAAAAGAAGAAGAAATTCTTCACTAGTTGACCTTTTTTTCCAGCGTCGTGAAATGCATGATATGTCGAATGTCTTAACACCAACACGCGCTAAAAAAAAGAAAAAAAAATCCACATTAAAGTAACACATTTCTTTACATATTCTCCCCCTAAAAAAGAGTGTTTTTTTTTTTTTTTTTTTTTTTTTTACACCTCACTAGCTTTTTTTCCAGCGTCGTGAAATACATGATATGTCGT